>JAYEVH010000504.1:0-88182 GCA_036346255.1 Ampelocalamus luodianensis
TTCTTTGTTTAGTTAGAATATATCATTGATTTGTGTAGTTAAGAGTGTTGTGATGATAGCTTAGAGGTTCAGATCAGTGGATGAATCGAATTAGTGGGAATTGCTGCTAGCATACTCTTATACCTCTTTTGCATCAGTTAGTGTTTAGTTTAAGAAATCTAAAGGTGAGTCAGTAATAGCAAGTGATAGTTTTCAGAGTAGTTTGGCACTATAGTAGCTGCATGCTGAAAACTTAGTAGCTTTCACATGTTAGTTGAGTGGTGTTTCGGATTGGGCATAGTATAGTGTCAGTATGGCCAGATTGGTTAGAAATCTGTTTAGCATTTATTAGTTGGCTAATTAGCTAGTCAGTGTTCCTATAGCAAATTGTAGGTCTAATGATCTTATCACAGTGAAGGTTGCATAGAATAGCTGGTTAATTAAAATGTGGTTAATTAAAATGTGGTAATTTGCTGCTTAGTTAATAGATGTGCACACAATCACCATCAAAATCTGCCGAAAGAGGAGAACATATAAGAGGTTGATTTTGACTGTATGATTATCGTGGAAAATAAGTGAGTTTGAGAAGAACAGTAATAAGAAATCCTAACTAATTTAAATAAACCTCAAATCAATTTTTTTTTGTTCCTAAATTTCATAATCTGTCTTCTGTGTTGTCAATTTTTGGATACTTTTGGAATCTTGGTGTTTATTCATCGCTTTTAAACTGCTTTTTTATCGTTAGATGACGTTGATATCGAGAGTGATCCTCTGCAACAAGTCGAATTTCTCAAACAAGGCAAAGGCAAGCAGTTTGATCATGTTAATCCCTTTATATTCAAACTAATATTTTGTTTGCAACTTTTATGTATGCATTGCTATTTTTGTTTAAATATGGTTAGTGGGCCCATTAGTTGCATAAATCTACAGGCAAATAATATTCCTCTACTACTTGAGCCTAGGTTATTTGCTGTGATTAGAGATCGTTGGATGGCCTCTTGTCACTTAGTAGATACGATTTCAACTGCTTAGACATGCTTAGTATCGGTAGAAATGGCGGTTATCGACTTAGTCATTAACCTTGATCACACAAAATTATTATAACTTTTGTTTCAGCATTTTTGCTATGTTTAAACTAAAAATTGAAAGTAAAATGATTTGGACTTGGGCACAATGGTAAGTTGGTGTGATCTGTTGGGTGTGTCGAATGGTGTCCGAGTCAATTAAGGACCGAACATCTTGTGAGTACCGTTATCCAGCATTTTTATGCTAACCACACTAGAGTATATGGGACCTCTCTTGACTTAGTACTTTAGCGTGTATTGGCTCCGGGTCGCAGGAGGGATGGTGTAGGGAGCATGGTAGTTGTCCGAAAAGCTTTATCCTGAGTGGGTAGTTGCCTTTTCGGCTTTACCATGTCAGCGTATGGATTTCTATCCATACAGGCGCTCTGGGTTAATACACAATATTGGAAAACGTCTCGTAGGACTTAGCCGTACAAGATACCTTCTAGTGTGTTTTGGCTTAAAGGCGGTCTCAAGTGTGGGATACAGTGGTACACCTGCCAGGGGTTAAAACTATTCGAATAGCCTCGTCCTAGGTTATGGACACACTTGGGTAAGCTTTTCAAGAGTTAGACTACAACCTTTTAACTAAAACTTGATTTGTGAATACAGATATCGTTGATTATGTTATGTTGTGGTGACTATTGGGATAGTCACTTGTGTGGTTACTTGTATCTATCTTTATTTATGATTATTTCAACGTAAAAATGAATTGCAAACTTGCCTTTAAAGCGTATTATATTATTGCAACTAAAGTTGGCTTTATGCAAATGAAACATATGGCCTCACAGATAAGCTGCATGTAGCATATGTATAGGTCTGCTAGTTCACACGTCAGTCTTATGAGTACAAAAACAATTTTTGTACTTAGATGCTTTGCTTAATGTTTTTGTTGCGAGAGAAAGAAGGTGAGCCCCAAGGGCTTTCCTTTGTGAGATGCGCGGGTTTGGCGACTAGCTTGGGCGGTTGGTTGCCTTGTGGGTAAGGCACACTAATTGGCTCTTTTATTTATCGCCATCTTATGGCTTTTGCCATTGTGTAGTTTGTTATTTATCTTGTAAGTTCAATCATTTGTATATTTTTGGTTTTGATATCGTAACCTCTCATGTATGGAATTGATGCATAATTTTGTGAAGAGGTGTGTATCTGCTGCGTTACAGGAAGTATACATATCTCGAGGCTTGGTTTATTTGAATTGTGATGCTAGGGTCAATGGAAGGCTAAGCATTACAAGTCGAATAAACCGGGTCCTCACAAAAGTTTAAGAAAATAATTTATTCAAATACTATATTAATTATGATGGATTAATATAAATTTTCCCAATTTTTAGAAGTTATTTTGACCTCATCAAAATTCTAACCAAGTTGCTAAAGTGAGTTGGAAAAGAGTTTATTTTAGACAAATGGAAAATGAGCAGATTCTCTGAAATTATTTTCCTAAGTCTTAGTGGAACTCGAGAACACTCACAAAAAAATTTAGAATTTTATTTCTATTTAAAGCGGCTAGGTAAAACTTGCTTTGTTTAGGTCAAACTGAAATGCAATTCTATTATTCAAAGCCCTAGTCTTTTGAACCGTCAGATTCTTTTCTACCATCGGTCCGCCTTTGTCGTTCGGATCGTTGGTTCCGACCTGGTTCGACCGCTTTGGTGAGCGTTGGACCGTTCGATCCTTTATCAACGGTCGGATCTGCTGTGACGTTGGACTGCCGAACCCATCACCTTTTGGACCGTCCGATCCTTTATCAACCGTCGAATCTCTTTGGTGTTGTTCGGACCGACTAAACGACCATTTCAATCGGGCCCATCCATTTTCAATCCGACCGTCCATTTCTACCCAAGTCGATCGGACTTTCCAATCTCGGGATCAAATCCAACCGTCCGATTAAACCAAGACCGACCGAGCCACTCGGCCGTGCCATTTCTTTTCCACCGTTGATGAGTGGGGCCACCTATCGGCCTTTGTCGTCTTCCTCGTGCCTCCGAAGCAGAGCTGCTGGTGACGTTCAAAATGCCTGAACCCATCACCTTTTTGAACCGTCTAATCATTTATCAACCGTCGGATCTGTTGGTGCTATCGAATTGGCCGAATGACCTTTTCAATCGGGCCCATCCTTTTCCACCCAAGTCCGATCGGACTTTCCAATATTGGGATCAAATTCAACCATCCGATTACAACCAAGACCGACCGAGCCACTCAGCTGCGCCATTTCTTTTCCATCGCTAATGAGTGGGGCCTCCCTGTAAGCCTTATCTTCTTCCTTGCGCCTCCAAAGCCGAGCTGCTAGTGACATTCGGACCGCCCGAACCCATCACCTTTTTGGACCATCTGATCCTTTATTAACTGTCGGATTTGCTGGTGCTGTTCGGACTAGCCGAACGACCATTTCAATCGGGCCCGTCCATTTTCAATCGGACCATCCATTTCCACCCAAGTCCGATTAGACTTTTCGATCTCGGGATCAAATCCAACTGTCCAATTACAACTGAGACAGACCGAGCCACTAAGCCATGCCATTTCTTTTCCGCCGCTAACCAGTAGGGCTGCCTGTCGACCTTGTCTTCTTCCTCGCCCCGGCCGAGCGGCGCTAGAGCTCACGCATGCGCCACGACGCCACAAGTGTCACCTGCACGCGTGTCCATCTTAGAAGCATCGCCTGGCCATGTTGGACCTCCTGAGACCCACCACGTGCTCTCTCTCGCACTCTCTCGACCTCTCCATCCATTTCTTTCCTTTGGACGGGATGACTTCTTCATCTTCGCGTCCGTGGCCTCGCTCAAGTAGCTCTGAGGCGCCCGGTGAGTCCCTCTCGATGCCACCTAGTCCATCTTGATCGCATCAACACACTGAGTCTCCTAGTAAATCTAATTCATGTTTGGTGCATCACCGAGGAAGGGAGAGTCCATCTTCTCCGAGGACGGTGAGTCATCGTCATTGTTATTCTGGCCATCTCGGACCTCAATCGAAGTCAAGACCTTGGGCACCTCGTTCCTAGAGTTAAGGCGATCCCAAAGGATCTTCCCAAGCTTCCTCGTGGTCCATAGCGACTTGTCCTCGAGCACCGATTCTTCGTCTCCGCCTCCGGCCGTCACCGCTTCCCGCATCATCAAGGACTCGCGCCACCTCGGGTGAGTCCGTGAGGTCCGTCGCGCACCCGCATCTGAGTTGATCCCAAGGCGGAGCATCCTCCCTTCACTAGATAGCCTTCCTCGCCGCCGCGCTCGCGTGCGGGAACTCTGGAAAACCGCCGGTAGGGTTAAGTGTAATGCAGTCATTAGGTGTTAATCTTTTGATTAGCGTGAGTATGACTAGTGGAACCCACTATCCTAAGCATGATTAGCAATTTTAGTTAAATCGTTTGAATCCTCTGAGTTAGTGACTTGTGGGCCATTCGACTGGTTAAGTGGAGGTGGATTTTTGGAAGTGCGTTTTTCCATAAGAAAAACGTATTTCTCTTGGGTATAATTTTGAGTTTACATTTTGTTAAACTGTAAACATATTCTAAAAATACGTTTTCGGTGTCTCCTCAGCCGAGGCTGGGTGAAAGCTTGACCCAGTCAATGCCTCGCCTTGGGTCCCACCTGTCGGTTGTAGTGGCTAGCTGAGCGATAGTGTAAAAAGTATTAAATACTTTGAGAATTTCTGAAATGAATTATTTGTGTACTAAAAATTCAAATAATTTAGAAAATTCATAACTAATTCAATTTTGCTCCAAATTGAGTGAAACCAATTTTGATGGTTTGCATTTTTAGTGTACTTTAAAATGGTTTGGATGTCAAATGTGTTTATTTTCCTGAAAATGTTGGTTAGTTAAAAGGATTTGTTTTTACATTAGAAAATGGAATAAAACTTCAAAAATTCATAAGTATTTCATCTTAACTCCAAATTAGGTGAATACCTAAATTCTTCTAAAATCATGCTCTACCTACTGTGTTAATTTCATGCATTTTGGATGAAATTGAATTTTTGGGTTATATTCGTTCTTATTTGTTCTTTTACTCGATCGATAGATTTTGACGAAACGGGTATTTTGAGAGTGATCAGCTGCAGCAAGAAATATGTCTTCAGCAAGGCAAGCAGTCATTCCTTTGGTCATATTGATCCTATTATTTTTAAATTCTAATATCTTATTTGCAAAGTGTATGTATGCATGCTCTGCTTTGGTGTTCAAACTCGCTCGAGTAGTTGATCCTAAATAGATGCATAAACTATAGGAAATATTCACTCTTACCATGAGCCTAGGTATAGATCATGTGATTTAGAGCTCAATAGATGTGCTCTAGTCACTTTTTGTTTAGTATCTGAGTTATGTCGCTAGCACCGCTTAGAACGGTAGTCTAGGATCATCACCTCAGCGATGGTCATTATTCATCACTCTAAATATTGAGTCAAGGTACTCATGTGTGTATTATACTTGGAAAATCTACAGCTGGAAACAAAACAGATTTGGACTTGGGCAAATGGATTGAATGTGTGGTTATCGGGTGTGACTTGTGCCCAAGTCAAACAAGGACCGAACATCTTGTTACACTAAACCAAGCATTATTTCGTGCATCCACATGAGGAACATATAGGACCCTCTTGACTTAGTACATTGACGTGTATTAACTCCGAGTCGTAGGAGGTTGTGTATGTTGTGTTGAAAAAGGAAATGTGTTGTGTTGAAAAGGAAATGTGTCTATATGTGTTGGGTGTGAGGAGTGGAATCTGTCAAGGTTCTCCACACCGAGGAGCATTGTAGTTGTTCGAGGCTTTATCCATTAGGGTAGTTGACTTTCGGCTTTATAATGACTCCGACACAATGTATGGTGGTTTCCATTTCCATATGGGTAGCTCATAGTTAATACACAATATTGAAAAACGTCTCATAGAACTTAGCCTTGCTGGCATACCTAAGGAAGTGTGCTTTATCGCGTGGCGAAAGGGCGGTCTGACATGTGGGTAAAGTTGTACACCCCTGTAAGGTTTAATCTTTTCAAAAAGCCAAGTCCTTATGTTTACTACCATCTTATGGCCTATATTTTCCACTGCAATATCAGTACTATGTTTTCCGCGGCTCTCACACGTATCCTCTACCGAAACTGAGATTTTAGGCGGATGACAAGTCGGCGCATGGAGAGACACAAAACCTACCAAAACTAAAGCCCAAAATCACCTGCTAGATCTTCCAATCCCTCAAATCCGCCGCCTCCTCGCTCGGCCGGCTCCACCCACCGGCCACCGCCTCTACCTCCTCCACCCACCACCTCTCCCTTGCCCAGCTCCACCCACCGCCTCCACCTCCTCCACCGGCCTCCTCCCACTCGCCCAGCTCCACCCGTCACCTCCACCACCTAAACCGGCCGCCCCTCGCCCGGCCTCCACCGCCGCCTCCACCTCCTCCATGGCCACCTCTCCTCGCCCCTCGCCCTCGCTCCACCGCGCTCCACCTCCTCCACCCGCCATCGTCCTCAACCGCTCGGCCGTCCCTAAAGCCACCGGCGACTTCACACGACCCTCAACACACCTCCACCGGCGAGTTCTCCATCTGGGGCTCCTGCTCACTCCACCACCAACCATCCATCACTGGCCGCATCGCCGTCGACCGCCTCAACAACCTCGAAGGCGTCGCCATCAAGATCCTCTTCTTCTAGCTCAACCATCAAGATCCTGCATGTTGATGAATCATCTTGACACAAGGAGTAAACTGAGGAAGAGGCTTTAGTGAAGGTGGTTGTGTCGAGTTGCAACTATCCCATTGTTGGTGTTATCCTGGTGAGTTAAGATTTGATATGCTTTACACAGATTAGCTATGTATTTTCTATTGTCACAAGTTTGACATTGTAATATGCAATAATATCTATTCACTAGCAAAGACAAAAATGGACAAGAAATGGATGCATTTACTTAAGCACCTGATCAGTACCAAAACAACATCAAGAAATTTATGGAGTTTGCATTTTCCAAGTCGACAAGAGCCGACACAATCCGTTGCCCTTGCAATAGTTGTGCAAATTTGTATTGGTTAGATAAGAGTATAGTGTATGATCACCGATCGCAATGGCTTTTGGTAGGATATAGTGAATGGTTGTTTCATGGTGAGGATTCGTTTTCTCACCTTTTGATAGCTCAAATCCACAAGTGCAAACTGATATGGATGATGAAATAGATGCTATGCTTAGGAATGACTTGGTTTTTTTATGATAGTACTATAGATGTAAATTGTAGCGATGGCAAGAGATAGCAAGATGTAGACATGGAAACATACTATAGGTTGGCAAATGAAGCTAGCAAACAGTTGTACCCATGTTGTCAGAGGTTCTCAAAGCTACAATTCATTGTTAGACTTCTGAACATAAAAAATTTATGGGGAGTAACTAATGCCTGTTTTGATGAACTTCTTGCACTTCTGAAGGAAGCACTTCCTAAAGGTGAAAGTTTGCCCAAAAGCTATCATGAGGCTAGAAAATTTATCAAAGACGTAGGTGTTGGAAATGTCAATATTGATGCTTGCATAAATGATTGCATATTATATAGGAAAGAGTATGCCAATGCCTCTTCATGCCCAACTTGTGGCACTTTTAGGTGGAAATCCGAAAAAGTTGGTCTAGATGGAAAGCGTGTGCATAGAGTTCCTATAAAAGTTGTTCACCATTTTCCACTTAAAGAAGGCTACAAAGAATATTTGTCTCCAAAGACAACATCTCATGCGAGATGGCATAGAATGTCGTATGAAGGATGGCTTCCTAAGGATCCAGCAGATTCTCGCATGGAGGGACTTTGACTTTAGACACCGAGTTTAGTTCAATGTCGCAATATTAGGCTTGCTTTGGCAGCAGATTGTTTCAATCCATTTGGAACTTGTAGTGTGTCCCACAAGACATGGCTGTAATTTTGATTCCATACAATTTTCCACCATGGATATGCATGAAGCCATCAAATTTCATTCTCTCTTTACTAATCTCTGGCCCAAAATCCCCTGTAAAAAATATGGATGTTTATCTCCAGCTAGTAATTAAAAAACTTCATTACTTGTTTTGTAAAGGTGTAAGGACATTTGATGCATCTTGTTCAGAATGGTTCACTCTATGTGTTGTAGTACCAGGGACCATTAGTGATTGCCCAGGTAATGCATACCTATCTCAAAGGAAAACTAATAGAGAGGTATGTTGTGCTACTTGCTACTCTGGAACTTGTTTCCTAAAATCAAAACATGGGCATAAGGCATGTTACATGGGGGCACCGTAGGTTCCTACATTTGAATTACATGTTTAGGCACGAAGCGAAGGCATTTGATGGAACAAAAGAGTTGAGAGAAGCTCCTACTCCAATTTCTCGGGTACGATGTGTCCAAGCAAACAAAAGATTTACACATAGTCTTTAAAGCTAGAAGAAAAGAAACGTGAAGAAGCGACGGCGTGGGGATGAGATAATACCCAAGTGGAACAAGAGATCTTGTTTCTTTCAGCTACCTTATTGGGAGACCCTTCTAATATGGCATAATCTAGATGTGATGCATATTGAGAAAAATGTGTTTGAGAACATTCAAAGTACTCTTTTAAATGTTGACAAAAAGTCAAAGGATGGTCTAAATGCTCGTCTTGATCTCCAAATTATAGGTATAAGGCCAGGCCTCCATCCAATAGCACAAGGAAATAAGACTTATTTACCACCAAAGAATCTTCACAATGAACATATTAGAGAAAAAATGTTTTATCAAGTACTAAAAGATGTTAAGTTTCCAGATGGCAATGCATCTAATTTACACAACAAGGTTCTTGTTGATCAAAGGAAACTAATTGGTCTTAAGAGTCATGACTGCCATGTTATAATGTAACACTTACTCCCTCTAGCCATAAGAAGAATTTTGCATAAAGGTTTGCCTGACATTGATTCGTTTGAGCAACTTTTCAAGTAAATATACTCCAAAGTTATTAGTGTGAGTGAGATGGAAAAGTTAGAATTTGAGATTTATGAAACACTTTGTCTCCTTGAGAAGATTTTCCCATCTTCCTTCTTTGACATTATGGTTCATTTGTGCGTCCATCTTCCAACCGAAGCTAGGCTAGATAGATTAGTACAATACCAAAATACGTATCCTATTGAAAGGTGTGTTGACTAAAACATATTAATGTTTTATAATTATATATATCTTGATAGACTAAATGTATGCTTTAATTTGTAGAAACCTAAAGAAGTTAAAATCAATGGTTCGAACACGGATTCACCGTGAAGGATCTATAGCTGAAGGCTATGTGCTTGATGAAAGTATTGCCTTCTGCTCACAATACTTGCATGGTTGTCAGACTAGGTTCACTCGCAAAGATCGTAATGACAACAACAATGATAGTTGCACAACTCAACTACCATACCTTAAAAGAGTAGGTCATCCTTTGGTGGGTTGTTACATTAGTGATTTGGACAACATATCATGGGTTCAGGCTCACAGATATGTTTTATTCAACTATGAGCACATTGGGCCATATATGAAGTATGTTATCCTATTTTGATTTAGTGTTTTATTGTTTTGCTTTATTACTACACTTAAACTGTTCAAAATATATGCAGAAAGCACCTTGATTATCTCTCAGCAGAGAAACATCTTAGAAAGCAATATGTAGAACGCATTCACTATGAAACTTTCCACACATGGTTGGCTAAATATGTAAGTATATAATTTTAATTTGGAGACAAATGTAACTGAGTATTCTACTATATTTTGTTGTAATAAACTATTATCATGTTTATAGGTAGATCAATTGGCTACTGAAGATAATGAAGTCCTAGAAGAATTACAAGTCCTAGCCAACAAACCTTATAGAATGGTGATCAAATACAACAGTTATGCTATAAATGGTTATAAGTTTCAAACAAGGAGTTACGGTGAGGGAATGAGCACCCAAAATTTTGGTGTAGCTGTGGTTGCACAAACATCAAGCTTCTCTAGTGCTAAAAATCAGAACCCAATAACTGGAGAAGTTACATACTATGGTATCATCAAAGAAATTATTGAGCTTAATTACTCTGATAGGGGATCAGTCGTGTTGTTCAAATGTGATTGGGTTGATACAGTTTGAGGTAGAGGTATCAAAAAGGATAAATTTGGCGTAACACTCATGAATTTCAGCCACTTGCTAAATAGAGGTGACAACATTTTTGATAAGCCATTTATTCTTGTGAGACAAGCTACACAAGTATACTATGTGCAAGATCCCATTGATAAGGAGTGGCACGCTGTAGTATTTTCAAACCCAAGAGATGTTTTTGACTTGGAGTCAAGAGATGAGGATGATGATATTAACTTAGACTTCTGTAACGAGCCCATAGAACATTTAATTGATGACATACCTACTGATTTTGGTGATGATGATAATTGTGCTAGGACAGATATTAATGGGCTGACTGTTGATGACCATTGGACAAAGCAATTAATTCAAAGCGGTAGAAGTTCAATTGATAACATCTCTTTCCTTTTGTAATTTCTGTACTTGTGATTACCATGTTTATAACATAATATTTTGTTGTTCATGTAGGAATGAAGATGTCGAGAACGAAGAAAACACACGCAGAAATGAAAGCACCTTATGAGATTGAACGTGAAAATCGGATCAAAAGTAATATTGATTTTCTAAAGAAAGCTGAATCTTTGAACAATACAATTTCCTGGTGCAAGTTCATCTCATCCTCAAAAGACATCCCTACCTAACCACCTAGAAGAAAGGGAAGTTGTTGTAGATCCTAATTATGTTGCAGAAAATGAAGAAATGGATGACAACGATGACGATGATAATGACAATGTGGATGATGAGACCAATGAACAAGATGGAGTAATCATCATTGCCAACCTAGTCAAAGGAGGTGATCTATCCTTGCTGCACAAAGATTGGAGGATGGTTAAAGATAAGAAGAAGATATGGACTTTAGTTAATGTAATTGCTCGTAATCCTTGTGACTATTTTTTATATTCATATGTTGCTTGTATCATGTCATTCGTGTGATTATGCTGGTTATATAACTTAAACTGTAGAAATATTTTTTTGATTGATCCTATATGTGAAGATTGGGTGATGGCATCTGCTTCCAAGAAATGGTGTGACTTCAAGAACACATTAAAGAAAAAAGTACTTTGATGAAAATCTAACCGTGGAGGAGAATGTTGCAATGGGTTGTAACAATAGGATTCCTGAGCCAGAATGGGTATGGCTTGTGAAGCATTGGTCTAACGAAGAGACAAAAGTTTATATACTTTCATATTTGAAGGGAAAGTTTTATATTTAAGTAAAAGTGTTATGTACTATTAGGCTAACATAGGAAATGCATGTTTATACTTTAGACTAAAGCTCAAAGGAATAAAGGAATTCGCCAAAACCAAGTCAACGCACTTCATACATGTGGATCCAGAAGTTATGTTGTGGTATCAGATCAATTGGTGGGTACCATTACCATAGGTTTTTATTGTTTCTCTTGTCTTCAAAATTGTATGAATGAATTTTTCTATTGGTAATGAATCTCAAACAGAACAAGAACTTTGTCGTGAACCTTCCGAGCTGAACTATATATTGTTACACACATGAAGGCAAATGGACAGTCCATTAATGAAGAGTGTCAACATAAAATAGTAATTATTAATACATGTCATATATGTTAGTTTAGATATTCTCATGAGTGAGATTGTTGCAGGATGAGATACGGGAAAGGATCGAGAACGATGATAGCCTTGCATTAAAAATTTTTTGAAGATGGTGACTTGTATGCTGACCTCTTTCCAAAGGAGCAAAAAGGAAGAATACGTGGGTTGTGTTTGTTACCAGGTGGATGTAAGTCTATTTCTCTAGCACGAGCTACAGCCGCAATGAGGCAAATGGAGGTGGAAAATGCACATCCCAAAGAGAGGATGGAGAATGCTGAATGGAGATGTGAAAGATCTCAACAGAATTATAATGAACTAAAGAGCATGCTACTGGCCATGCAAGGAGTAGGATCGCAAGGTGTAGGATCTGTTGGTGCTAATAATGGAGCCGGATATGTTGGTGTTGATAATGAAGCAGGATCTGCTGCTGCTGATAGTGGAACACAATTTGCTGGTGCTGATAATGGAGCAAGAGTGGTTGGTGTTGATAAAGGAGTAGAATCTATTGGTAGTGATAAGGGGCTAGCAGCCTCTATTGCTAATAAAACATGCCAATTTGTTGGTGTTGATAAAAGAGTTGTTGCTGCTAACAGACATAAACAAGGAGCACTCATCCGTCAGAATGTACAGGTGATGTACTTTCAATGATTACAATTGTTGCTTACCCTTTTTGTTGTATGGTTTGGGATTTATTTTTTTATGTATTAATGTTGGTGATCTTTTGCAACTTTTAGAATAAGGTTGTAGTAAATGGTCAGCAATTACCTTCATCATCTTCTGACAATGGGCTGCATGTGAATGACAATGGGCTGCATGCGAATGAGGTGATCACAACAAGGATGAGGAAGCTTGGACAAAAACAAAACGATGGGGTATAAAATGTTGTAAATTTTTACTTATATAAACTGAAATATGAGGATGGAGACTATCTTTTACAAATATATATTGGTGTTCATTTTGTAGGATGGTAAGGAAGTTGCTTTGCGTTCACTAACTGGCTCCAAGATTGTGGCATATGGAAGACTTAGATGCACCAACAAAAAAGCTAAAGGCTTGGATGGTGTGAGGACCCGGGGTATTTAACTCGTAATACTTAACCTCCAAATGGTTCTAGTATTACCGATTAAATATCCTAAGCCTCAGTGGACATATACTTCCCAGGAATACAGTACACATACACCTTTACAAAATCACGCAAAATTTCCATACAAGCTTACAGTACCAAGTATAGCAAAAGACATACATAATATAGAGTTATTACAGCAAGGGCCGACCAGCCAAATGACATCAAAGTGATAGAATAAACAGCGGAAGCAAAAGTGCCATAAGATGTAAATGAGTACAAAAAATGTACTCACAAGACTTACGAGTAACAAGCCTATACATAGCTACATGCAAGCTGAAACAAAGGAGATGGTTATATGGTTCATTGGACGCATAAAGCAATTTTTATTTGCAATAATGTAATAGATTGAAGGCAATTTGTCAAATCTGTATTTTTTATTGTTGAAATAACAGCGAAACAACAAAAAGTAGCATAAATAACAACCTAGAAGTGACTAACCCAATAGCAAACACAACATAGCATGAATTCCCCATTCGTACCACCCAATTCAAGTTTTAGTAAAAAGGTTATAGTCTAACTCTTGGAAAACCTAACCAAGCGTGTCCATAACATAGGACGAGGCTATTCGAATAGATCAAACCCTGCAGGGGTGTACCAATGTACCCATACTTTAGACCGCTTTTTTCCACATGATTAAGCACACTTCCAAAGGTATACCAACACGGCTAAGTCCTACGAGACGTTTTCCAATATTGTGTATTAACCACGAGTCACCCGTATGGATAGAAACCCATACGTTGCATCAGAGTCATTGTAAAGCCAGGAGTCAACTACCCATATAGGGTAAAGCAACTGGACAACTACAATACCCTCGGTGTGGAGAACCTAGAAAAGATTCCACTCCCGTGCACCCAACACATAAACACCATCCTCATTTTACCACAACACACACACCTCCTCTTGCGACTCGGAGCCAACACACGCGAAAGTACAAAGTCAAGAGAGGTCTCATATCCCTCTAGTGTGGTTAGCACGCAAATATGCTTGGATAGTGTGACACAAGATGTTCGGTCCTTGTTGATTCGGGCACCAACCATTTACACCCAAAAGCACACCATCATACCATTATGCCCAAGTCTAAAATATTTTGCTTTTAGTTTTAGTTTTCTCAAATTAACATAGCACAAGGTGTTGAACATAAAGTCATAATAAGTTTTGTGTGATCAAGGTCATCGACTAAGTCGATAACCGCCCAATTCTACCGTTCTAAGCATTTCTAAGCAACAACAATTTGTAAACTACAAGCTAAGTGATAAAGGCTCATCTAATGAACCCTAAATCACAGAGGAGATAATCCTAGGCTCAGTAATAGACAATGAACATTTGCCTACATATTATGCATCTAAAGGATCAACTAACCGACAATAGTTTAACAGCAAAATAGCACATGCATACATAAATTTTGCAAAAACAAGATATTAGACATTGAAAATAATAGGGGCAGTATGATCAATTGAATGCTACATCTGCTTGGCTTGCTGGATATAACTTTCCTGCTGCAGAGGATCACTCTCGTACTCAACAATTTCTTTGAAACCTGTCGCAAGAACGAGAAAATCCAATAAAAACGACGAACACCGAAAAGGACTCAAAATCCAAAGTCAACCAAAATCCATGAAATTTACACAGCAGGTAGAGCAAGAATTTAAATGAATTTAGCAACAAGAATTATTCAATTTGGACTAAGCATGCAAAAGTTATAGCCTAAACAATTTTAATCAGCTGAAAAATCTAATTTAAATGTTTTATGTTACTGTTCATTGCGCAAATTTCCAAAAGGTTTGTGAACACAAAAATTTTATGGTAGGCAGAGCATGATATTCTAAGCAAAGCAAAAATTAGTTCACTTCATTTGGAGTTAAAATGATTTTCTTATGATTTTTCTAAGTTATGAAAGTAAAGCACAAGATTTTCAGAGGTAAAGACATATTTAAAACCTATTCTACACTACAGCACATTAATAGAGGAATCTAACAAATTTTTATTTGCTCAATTTGGAGTTACAGAGAATAACTTATGCATTTTTCAAGTTTTAATGAATTTCTAGAGCAATAATTAATGCTAAGCAGGATAATATAATTAACACAATTATTTCTGGTACACGACAAGGTTCAAACACATTTTTAGATTAAAGTTCAGACAAAACAAGAACTAACAAAATTTGAATCACCCAGAATGGAATTAAAAAGAATTAGTTAAGCAACTTTGAAGTTTAACACAATTAACAGTTAACAAATGAAAGGTTTCGGGATTTCGTTATTACTAACTCAAAGTGGAAAAACGTGGGCCGTTGATCTAAAATCGGATAGGCCACGCGAACGGACGCGTTCAGCAAGCGAGCGCCTCGCGCTCAAACTCAGTCATTGGATTAAATCCAACGGCACACAAGAGATGGAACGTTCGGACTTTTGAACGTCTTAATCAATTTTGGGCCGTGGTTCTAAGGATGGACGGCTCAGATCAAAGTTACAATCGGAGGTCCGAACATTCACGCGATCTAAGCTTTAGATCAAGAAATGGACGGTCCGCAACGATTTGGAACGTTCGGTGGTCCGAACGTTTAAAAAGATCTGGGCCGTAGATCTAAAATGGACGGTCCACAGCGAGCTCAACGCTGCGCACGCGCACAGGGGGGGTTTAAGTGTGCAGGCCCATATGTAAGTGGCACGTTAGCCTTTTAGGACAACCATTAAGTGCTTAACCAATGATTAAACATTTAATGAACGAATCTATATCTTAAACTGACAGTGCTACGGATTAACAGTTAATCATTGAGCTACAGTGCGTGTCCAAATCCGACAACATAGGGCGCTTCTGACCGCTATCTTCTCCGGCAAATCGCCGGCGAAGAGGACCAAGGCGGCGAGAGCTAAGGGGTAAAACAGAACCCTAAGACTATTGCGCACTCACCAGTGGACAGAGCATCGCCAGAGACGAGCTCACACGATGGCGCCACGAGGTGGAGCGAAGGTGAACTACTGGAAAAACGACAACGTCGATACGGCAAGGTTTTAAGCCATCTAATGTGTGCACTAGCAACAGTAGGGCTCAAGGACCTTACCAGAATGACCCGGATAGGAAGAGCTTGCCGGAGTTGAGCCGGCAACAAAATCCAGTACCGGAGTTGAGGAAGATAACGACCAGAAACACGGCCTGAGCAAAAATGAAAAGAAAATAATGGTATGGATAGCTTCAAAAGGTCTCATAGGTGGTCCATGAGCAAACAATTAAAGAACAGAGGTCCTTACCGAAGTTGAAGACGAAGGGGGTGTTCTTCGGCCGCAATGAATCAAATCCAAAATTTGGCAAATCCTGCACATGCCAAACAAAATTGGATTAGGGGATTTAATGAAGGTGATGAGAGCGCGAAGTGACATGAAAGGAATTGAAAAAGAACCCTCAAGCACTAGCGGCGAGAAGGAGCTCCACTACGATAATGGCGATAACGGACTCTCTACTGTTTCTTGAGTTTTGAGCTCAAAGAACAAAGAAAGAGCTAAGAGTGTTGTAAAGGAACACAAGGAGGAGCTCTAGGGCTTTACAAATAGCCTGAGGTCAAAGGTGAGCAAGGACAAGCCTTAATGGCAGACATGACCTAAAGCTTGTCCAAGACAAAATGGAGGCGATGGGAGCAAGTGAGAGTGACGACTTTGAGTGCGAAAACACAGACAGTGAAGAAAACGAGGGCTAAGAGCCGTTGAGAGTGACACACGAAGGTTGACAAAGAGCTCTCCCCCATGCCCTGTTCTGTCACACGTGCGCGAGTCAGAGGTTGAAGATGACCAGGACCAACAAGGGGGCCCACAGTTAGTGAGAGGGGCTAAGCTGGCTCGGGTCGAAAGAGAACGAAGGGGTTAGGTTAAGTTGAGCCAAAAGATTTGGACGGTTGGATTAGAAATGAACGGGCACGATTGAAAGGAACTTCTGAAGGTCCAAAAGTTCAAAGTAATCCCCACGGTCTGATTGAAAATGAACAGCTCAGATTGAAGTGGACGATAGGGAGGTCCGAACATCCACTTAGATCACGGCGGTTGAAAAGAGATCTAACGGTTGAGAAGGAGCGCACCTTAAGGACCGAGCCTGAGTGCATTTAGGTGGTTGGGCTCAACCACGAGCCCGAGTGTGACTCAGACCCAAACAGTAAAGTTGACTAGGGTTTAGAATTGAAGATGAAATATTGAGGAATTTTTAAATTGGGCTATACAACTTCAAAAATTCCAAAATTTTACAAGAGGTGCTCAATTCCAAGATTGACCTTGTATAAAATTTTGAGAGGTTTTTATGCAAAGCATTTTTCTCCAAAAATTTCTTAAGGTACTGATTTAGGGTTTGACCAACAGTTAAACTGGTTTGACTGGCCTCTTAAAATATTCAAACAATTTCTAAAAATTATGAAATTTTTCAGAGTCACACAACATCCCTAGGACCAAGGAAAAATATTTCCAGAGGATGATCACAAGATCATCCAGAAAAAGTTTTTCAAAATGTCAAGATTTAGGTTAAAAGAGGTTTGTGATTTTGAATTTCCATAATTCCTTTACAAGAATTCTCAGAACATTCAAACAACAATAAGATGTAAGAAAAGTTTTAATTTCACATTTTCTTACATTTGAAACACAAGCCAAGAATTGGGATGTTACAAATCTCCCCCCCCCCTTACAAGAATCTCGTCCCGAGATTCCGTTCCCTCGGAGAAGAAAGACGGGTAGTCCGCGCACAGACGATCTTCTCGCTCCTAAGTTGCTTCATCCTCGGAATGATTTGACCACTAAACTTTAAGGAACTTGATGGCACGATTCCTTGTTCTTCGTTCAGCTTCTTCAAGGATACAAACAGGGTGCTCGTGGTAGGTCAAATCTCCTTGAACATCGAGATTTTCCAACGAAGCTTTCTCGGTTGGAACACGAAGGCACTTCTTCAAATAGAACACATCATGTACCCCCTCAAGTGCAGCTGGCAACTCCAACTTGTAGGCAACAGCTCCTACCTTCTCGATGACGCGGTAAGGCCCAACATATAGAGGAGCTAACTTGCACTTGACACTGAAACGTTGCTGGCCCTTCAAAGGAGAAACTTTGAGATAAACAAAGTCATTGGGCTCAAAGCTCAACTCACGACGACGACGATCCGCATAGCTCTTTTGCCTGGACTAGACCGTGCGCAAACGATCGCGAATAAGCTGAACTTGGCTTTCGGCCTCATTGATCGAATCTGGGCTGAAAAACTGTCTCTCGCCAGCCTCCGACCAATTCAATAGGGTTCTGCACTTTCTCCCATACAAGGGCTTAAAAGGTGCCATGCCGAGACTGGCCTCGAAACTGTTGTTGTAGGAGAACTCAGCGAACGGCAAGCACTTCTCCCAATTCTTCCCATAGGAAAGAACACAAGCACGGAGCATGTCTTCCAAGACTTGGTTGACTCTCTCCGTCTGACCATCAGTTTGGGGATGGTAAGTTGTGCTAAAAGAAAGGCGAGTTCCCATTGCCGCTTGCAAGATTTTTCAGAAACAGGCGATGAAGAGCGCACCGCGATCAGAAATAATTGAATTTGGCACACCATGCAAGCACACGATACGAGAAATGTAGAGATCCGCCAATAGACTGACAATGAGATTGGTCCATATAGGCAGAAAATGTGCTACCTTTTTCAACCGATCAATGACAACCCAGATAGCATCCTTCCCTTTTCACGTGAGGGGTAGATCGGTGATAAAATCCATGCTGACGGAATCCTACTTCCACTCAGGCACTGGCAAATGCTGAAGAAGACCTGCTAGACGCTGATGCTCGACCTTAACATGATGACACACGTCGCACTCGGCAACAAACTTGGCAATCTCGCGCTTCATTCGGGTCCACCAGAATCTCTGACAAAGGTCTTGGTACATTTTTGTGGCCCGGGGATGAATGGATAAGGGAGAATCATGGGCTTCACAGAGAATCAAATCCCACAATTCTATGACCTTAGGAACCACAAGGCACTGTCCAAACCACACAACACCATGCTCATCTTCCGAGAAGCACTTGGCTATCCCGTTTTTGATGTTCTGCTTGATTTGGTTCACTCCAACGTCCAATTGCTGCGCAGCCTTGATCTGATCCACCAAGGTTGGTTGCACAACCAAGGTAGTGAGGGAACCGTGCTCAAATAAACCCAAATTGAGCCGAAATTCTTCAAGAAGGGCGGTTGTTGCTCCTGAGCATCAAAGTATTGCAATACACCTTTCGGCTAAGAACATCGGCAACAACATTGGCCTTGCCTAGATGGTACTGGATACCCATGTCATAGTCTTTGATTAATTCCAACCACCTTCTTTGCCTAAGGTTCAGATCTGGTTGGGTGAACAAGTACTTCAAACTTTTGTGATCCGAATACACTTCACAACGACACGATTAGGTAATGTCACCAAATCTTGAGTGCATGAACCACAACAGCTAATTCCAAGTCATGGGTTGGATAATTGAGTTCATAAGGCCTCAAGTGTCTTGATGCATAGGCCACTACCTTGCCTTCCTACATAAGAACATAACCGAGTCCCTGACGAGGAGCATCGTAAAACACATCGAGCTCTTGTGGACATCAGGAAGACCAAGAACTAGGGCTGAGGTCAAACGCTTCTTAAGTTCTTAGAAACTCTTCTCGCAATCAGCATACCACACAAAATTCTTGTCTTTCTTGAGTAACTCAGTCATCGGCTTCGCGATCTTGGAGAAGTTCTCGATAAAGTGATGATAGTATCTCGCTAAACCAAGAAAACTCCACACATTGGTAACCGACTTGGGCTGACCCCAAGAGAGCACGTCGCTAACCTTGCGAGGATCCATGGCTACGCCTCCTGCTGAAAGGACATGGCCCAAGAATGCAACTTCCTTCAACCAGAACTCACACTTGCTGAACTTTGCATACAACTGGTGCTCACACAGCTTTCCCAATACAAGCTTCAGTGCTCAAAGCATGCTCTTCATCGTCCTTGGAGTAGATAAGAATATCATTGATAAAGACCACCACAAACTTATCCAGATACTCCATGAACACCGAATTCATAAGATTCATGAACATGGCAGGAGCATTGGTCAAGCCGAAAAACATGACGGTATACTTGTACAGACCATAACGACTAGAGAAAGTCGTCTTCGGAATATCCTCAGATCTGATCCTGACTTGATGGTATCCCAATCTCAAATCGATCTTGGAGAACAGCCGAGCTCTGGTCAATTGATCGAAAAGATCGTTGATGCGGGGCAAAGGGTACTTGTTCTTTACCGTGACTTCATTAAGCGGACGGTAATCAACACACATACGCAGAGTCTTCTCCTTTTTCTTCACAAAGATTACTAGACAACCCCAAGGAGATGAGCTAGGGTTGATGAAACCCTTTTCTTGAAGCTCACCTAGTTGCTTCTTCAGCTCCTCCAACTCATTAGGAGGCATTCGATCACGCCTCTTCAAAATCGGGTGGTACCGGGCAGCAACTCGATGACAAACTCAAGGTCTCGAACTGGAGGCATCCCAGGCAACTCTTCGGGAAAAACATCCACGAAGTCACACACCGCCGGGACATCTTGAATCTCCAGAGCCGGCTTTGCTTCAAGTGCGCAGAGATGCGGGCCTTGCAGCTGTGGCGAAAACCCAACCTGCTTGCCGGAGGGACTTGTGAGATAGACGACCTTCCTAGCACAATCAATTTGCCCCAAATGCTAAGACAGTCAATCCATGCTAAGAATCACATCCAAACTAGCTAAGTTGAGTAGGATAAGATTCGCCCAGAATTCCACTCCTTCGACTTCAATGGAGACATCCCGGCATTCTTGATCAGCTTTCATTTCCGAACCCAGAGAGCGAATGAACAAAGGAACAACCAAAGGAACAAAGTGAAGATCACTAGCAGCAGCAAAAGACTTTGAAATGAAAGAATGCGACGCTCCGGAATCGAACAAAACTGCAGCACGATGAGAGTTGACAAGAAGCGTACCCAACTCAACGTCGGGTGCCTCCTGTGCCGCCTCGGTCGAGATGTGGTCGACGCGCCACTTCCCAAGCTCGGTCTTCTGGATGGTCTTCTGGTCTCGGGGATGACCACTTCCTTGCCCACGTCCTCCATTAGGATGAGGGGCCGCTCTAGTCTTCTTAGGACAACTATTCGCATAATGGCCCTTGTTGTTGCAGAAGAAACAAGTGACCTCGGCACGGATTACGAGGCCACCTTGCTGAACCGCAGGTGCACATGGCTGAAACACGGCCTGCGGAGGACGAGGAACGGGCACCGATGGCCTCGATGGTGGTGGAGCTTGAGAACGGACCACCGGGTCTGGCCCAACACGAGGACGAGAAAGGTTGGCCGTTCTTGCGACTTCGAGCTTCACTTGCGCTTGCGGGACTCTCTCAACGCTCTTGCATTGTGCTCGGCGACAATGGCCTTATCGACCAAAGTCTAAAAGTCGGGGAAGTCAACGATCGAGACCTTGTCTTGTAGCTCCTCGTACAAACCCTCCATGAACTTCTCCTGCTTGGTTTCATCGGTGGACACCTCCTTAGGAGCATACCGAGCTAAGTGGTTGAACTCATGCAAGAACTCACACCGACTGCGCCTTACTTGAGCGCAAGTGTAACACCCCAACTCAGCACGAGCCTGGAATGCAACTACCCTAAGCTGAAATACTAAATTTCGGCAGAACCTCCTTTGTATACGAGGATACTGGAGGTTCCACACAACAAAAACACACAAGTAATCATAAACTAGTCATGAAATCCAATTCTAAGATCTAAACATGAATCAACGATAATGAGCTAAGATAACAAGTAACCATATGACTTAAAGTTCTCATCTATGTTCTCATTGATCATAAAGATACCATCCATGACTAAATTTATTTATTACAAACCAAAAGATGACAAAAGAGAATCATTATTTATTATAGTAATGAGTCTAATGTGAAGTGCATTATTCGAGTAGTGCTCATTTACTCCCTCCCAAGTGAACTTCATCATCGATCACCTAGAAATAAACAAACAAAGCAAGAGTGAGTCCATGACTCAGCAAGTACAATGATTAAGAAAACATTCATTCATTGAAGATCACACATAACATCAATGGGTTCGATCATAACACACTGGATTACTTATGAATACATGATATGAATGCTCGAATCAAGGAATGGACTGCACACGCCAGATATCGCAGTATAGCCGGTGAACACCGTCGGTGATCACTCAAGCCCGCATCTTAACAAAAATGTGGGATCCACTTCCGTATGAAGAACGTTTCATACGGTGTCCAACATTGCCCATATTGGAATTAATGGGTCTTATCCAACCATCTTGGAATTGATGGTGGTTCTCATCCACTCCGTGGACGCCAAATGTCAATGAATGCATGCAACAATTAAATGAAATATACCATAACATCACTTCTATTCATGAACTCAATGTATTGAACAAGGCATGAATGATTCATTTCACATGTCTCACAAGTTACCAAAACAACTCATGCTAAAAACCACAATGCACAAACATCCAAATAAACATGGTACTTGCCTTCACGTTGCGGCGTTATCCGCAACGAAGCGCTCTTATACCCAAGTTCCGCCGCCTAAACCAACGAAATAACTTAATAAGTATACATGATACCCAGCTCAACTAGTCGGTGTTCTATTTTACTTCTATTAGGAGTCAATTAAATCCTATATCGCATAGACTGAAAAACAGCGGAGTCTGTCCAATAAGAAAATCCTGGACAGCAACACGGGACAAACATAACTCACAGCCTGGAAGTCGAAAAATAGCAAACCCAATTTCTGTAGATTCTTAACTGGTCTAACTACAAAACTCTAGTTGACGCGACAAACCAATTTGGTCAAATTAATAGGCTAATAATTGTTTGAACATTCAGCACAGATTCAGCCTACCAAAATTCAGCAGAAATATTCAGTTGATCATAACTTCTGTGTTACAACTCCGAATTGAGCGTTCTTACCAATCTGAAAAGGTTATCGAATTACCTACAATAACCTAGTCGGGTGAACTTTCAGATTCTTCCAACTTTCTATCATAATATAGAAAATATACAGACAGATTAATCACGTCAGGTTTCTGGCAGCGACTGTTAAAACAGACATAACTTTTGACCCATAACTCGGAATCAAGTAAACTCAGTGGCCATCTAAACCTGACAGGATACTTCAATTTTCTAGGAGACACCAAGTTCAAAATCTGTGAATAACAATTTCTTATACAATTTACAAATTGACTGCAGAATCTCGTCAGGATTCTGGACAGTCAAGACTAATTCTATCATAACTTTTGACTCGGACCTCGGATTTGAGTGAACTCGGCGGCCACTGAAACGTAAGAACAAGACCTAGATATCTCTAGGAGACCAAACCTTCAGATTCTGCCTAAAAATAACCGAAACACCTCTACAACGTACTGGACAGAATCAGTTTCTAAATTTCAGCAAGTCTGCCTAAACAAAACGTATCCAAATCTCTTCTACCAACTATCAAACCACGAGGATCGCATCGTTACCCTTGCTACAACCAGGGAGTAGGTAGAAGGATCCTGATGAAGAAGCTCTTCCTCCTTTTCACCTCTTTTGCCCCAAGCGAGCTGCTGTCCTCCTCCACTCCTTGCGCAACCGGTAGCGGGAGAAGGTCCAAGGAAGATTGGGAGGCAAACCAGCAGGAGCAGCACCAATGGAGGTTGGGGCGACTCCTAGGGGCAGGGCATGAGGGGAAGAGAGGAGGAAGGGAGGGGTGGCGCCAAAGGGGAGGGGGTTCGCCAAGGGGGAAGGAAAAGGGGCTGGTTAGGGTTTAGAGGGGAGGGCGCATGGGCCTAGGCCCATGGCCGCCAAGGGGTGGGAAGGCTTCCTGAGGCCCACGACCCTAAAAACTCCAAAACCGAGAGTTTTAAGCTTTCCGGAGTTCCCGATTAAAAAAAAATCTTTCTTTCCGACTAAAAACAGGGTATGACATTCTACCCCCTTAATGCATTCGACCGAATTCTACTCACGCAACGGACACAAGAGCGTAAGTCTAAGGAATTGAAAACAAGATTTAACACGCACCAAAGAACAAATAGGTTCGATCTCGCCGCGCATGCGAGACTCAGATTCCCAAGTGGCTTCTCTCCGCTTGATGAGACCAAAGGATCTTTACATACTTCAAAGTTTTATTCCTCAAAACCCGCTCGATTCTTCCGCATTTTCACCGTCGGGACTCAAAAGTAAGGTCCTGTTCAATGCTCAACGGCTCCATTGGAATTGCATGCTCGTGGTCAAATAAGAACTTCCTCAACATGGACACATGAAACACATTATGAATCCCTCTCATAGACTCGAAGATCCAAACGGTAAGCCAAATTTCCAACTCTTGCCACAACCGAAACGGTCCGATGTACCTTGGGCTAAGCTTCCCTTTAGTACCGAACGCATTACGCCTTTGGTAGGCGATACTCTCGAAGGACCTCGTCACCCACATTGAACTCCACCTCGCCTCCGACATCTGCGTAGCTTTTCGCTGCTCTGAGCAGCTAACAAGTTCCTTCTAACTCGCCACTCTAGCTACAGCTTGTTGAACCCATTCTCGACCCAAAACTGTCCTCTCTCCCACCGCATCCCAACACAACGGAGATCTGCATTTCGCCATAAAGGACTTCAAATGGTGCAGCTCGAATACTGGAGTGATAACTATTATTATAGGCGAACTCGCCAAAGCCGTGTGATCTTCCCAACCACCCTTCCAGATAAAACACAACACCTGAGCATATCTTCTAAGGTTTGAATTGTACGCCGATCACCATCCGTCTCGAGGGTGGAATGCGATTAAGACGGAGTTGCGTGCCCAAAGCACTCTGCAAACTCTCCCAAAACTTGGAAACAAATTTGGCATCTCGGTCGGAAACAATAGTCTTTGGCACCCCGTGCAACCGTACTATCTCTCGCACATAAAGTGGAGCCAAATCGCTCGCAGAATTGGTGGTTCGAATAGGAATGAAATGTGCGACTTCTCGAACCGATCCACTATCACCCATATAGCATCCTTCCTCGCTGAGTGCGAGGTAAACCAACCACAAAATCCATGGAGATGTCATCCCATGGCCACACCGGAACCTCTAAAGGTTGCAACAATCCTGCCGGTCGCTTATGTTCAGCCTTAACCCGATGGCAGATCCCACACGAGGCCACATACTGCGCAATATCGACTTTCATTCTCTTCCACCGAAATTCTTCTTCAAATCTTTGTACATTTTGGTCTCACTGGATGTACAGATACTGGTACGGTGGGCTTCCTTTAGAATCTCATCTTTAACTGTGCCTCTGTGGCACACAAAGGCGACCTTTAAATCGCAAAGTACCGTAATCATCTATACCAAAATGGCCTTGCTTGCCTTTATCTAGGCGCTCCTCACACGCTGGAGCATTTGATCATTGTTGTGCTTCCTGCACTGCTCGAATGGTGACTCAAGAAGCAACCGGTCTCGGTCTCGGCGGTACCCGCAAAGCAAAAAGATATATCCATACGCCAAAATCAGCGATGAGACAAGCGAGGGTAGGAGGTGTCGCCATGCGACTCAGGCATCGGCTACCACATTTGCCTTGCCGGATGATACCGAATGGTGAGATCATAGTCCTTTATCAACTCCAACCATCTCCTCTGCCTCGTGTTTAAATCTTTCGGTAAAGATGTATTTCAGACTCTTGTGATCGTGAAAATGTCACAAGATTCGCCATACAAATAATGGCGCAGATCTTTAAAGCCGATTACTCGCTGCAAGCTCTAGGTCATGAGTAGGATAGTTACATTCATGTTTCTTCACCGCCGAGACGCAAAGGCAATCACCTTACCATCCCGCATAAGTACACAACCCACCCAACTCTAGACGATTCGAATAAATAGTGAACCGCTTCGTTCGGAAGGGTGAGAATTGGGGCGGTCACCAATCTATCCTTCAAAGTACGAAGCTTCGCTCACACGCATCCGTCCCATCAAACTTGACACCTTTACGTGTCAACCGAGACATTGGTCTAGCAATGGTAGAGAAACCCTCCACGAAACGCGGTAGTAACCACCAAACCTAAAACTCCTCACTTCTTTTACATTGGTTGGTCTCTTCCATTCCACCACTGTTGAAATCTTACTTGGATCGGTAAATGCCCTCTTGATTGATTACATGGCGAAACCCAACTCGTAAATCCGAATTCACATTTCTTGATTTGGCATAAAATTGGTTCACTCGTGGTCTCAAGTACCAACCTCAGTGTTGAGAATGTTCTTCTTCGTCTTGGAATAAATCAAGATGTCATCAATGAATACTACGACGAAATCATCAAGGAAAGGGTGCAACATACTATTCATGGCTTCCATGAAAACTGCAGGAGCATTAGTTAGTCCAAATGACATAACCTTATACTCATAATGACCATACCTTGTAGAGAAAGCTGTCTTCTCAATATCTTGCTCGCGAACTCGAATCTGATTATAACCTGACTGAAGGTCAATTTTGGAAAATATTTTAGCTCCCTTCAACTGATCAAAGAGATCTTCAATACGGGGCAACGGATATTTATTCTTTACAGTTGCTTGATTAAGAGCCCGGTAGTCCACACACATACGCCAACTACCGTCCTTCTTCTTAGTGAACGTAGCAGAGCTCCCACGGCGATACACTACGCCGAATCATACCTTTGGATAGCAAATCATCCATTGCTTTTCAACTCCTCCTGGAATGGTCGTGCCAAACGGTATGGAGACATCGAAATAGGTCGGGTTCCCGGAACAAGATCTATCCGGAATTCCACTTCACGTTCTGGAGGCATACCAGGAAGCTCCACAGGAAACACGTCAGGAAATTCATTCACCACCAGAATATCTTCAATACGAAGTGGAGATTCAGACTTCTCGCTAAGAGACCAAAGCAACCCAATGTTCGAGGCTCGACGACTAGGAAACAGACTAGCCAACACACACAGGGAATCAAACGGCGCACTGCCCTGAAACACTAGTTCCTCTCCCGACGGAGCCTGCAAAGTCACCGTCTTCCAAAACAACAAATCTTGCACGGTAAAAGAATAGCCAATCCATACCCAAGATAACATCAAAGGTGATAATCGAATCACCATGAGATTGGCAATGAAATTTTCATCTTCTAAAGTGATAGTACAGCCAGACAAATCAGAGCTAGAAATAAGACCTCCGGGAACCACCACCACAGATTCAGAAATAGATTGCAAACTCAAACCCGCCCTTTTAACAAAATCTAAGGACACAAAAGAATAAGTAGCCCCTGAATCAAACAGAACGAAAGCCTCATGTGAATCAACTAATAAAGTACCTGTCACCACATCAGGGCGGCCCACGGTGTCAGGGGTGGGCATGGCGTAGACTCCCAAAGGTGCCGGAGCAGAGGACGCACCAACGCTCTGAGAGGGAGGGGCAGGAACTGCAGCAGGTGAGAACGAGGGCGGAGCAGATGGAGCAGGGTTCCAGAAGAACCCGGTCGGAGGCGCAGGAGCTGAAACTGCCGGTGAAACCCATCCTGGTGAGAACTGTGGCACAAAAGGTGCAACAGAGTCTGAACTGAGCTCCGAGGAGTACTAGAGGACGACGCTGCTGAATCGCTTCCCACTTGATGATACTTGCCGGATTCGCTACAAACGAAAGCTTGTGGCCTCTCGACCACACCGACGACAAGTCCTCTGAAAGAACATTCGACGCACGATGCCCTCTCCACACTTAAAACATTTCATACCTTGACCGAATCCGGGCGATCGAGGTGTGGAAGAAGAAAACGTGGCGCCAAGAAAAGATCCTCGCTGAGCCGGACGGGATGGGCGGCTCTCGAAACCTCTTGAAGTAGGCCGAGAGGACCCACCTCAACCAACAAAACTCCTCTTCGCCACCACCGGAACCACCAAGAAGTAGTGCCACCAGTGCTTGCTCTGCGAAGGAGAATTCCTCTCTGCTCTATCCTCTAGCTCGCTCAACCACGTCTTTGAAATCACGCAAAACCGAGGCTCCCAAGATCGACGATACTCTGAAGGAGACCCCGCGAAACCTCTTGGCCTTCTCCAAGTCATCATCGCCACGGTGGTACAAAGCGCACTGCATTGTTGAACTCCATCTCGCACTCGACATCGACCTATTGCCCCGAGTCAACACTAGCAATGACCGCTCCATCTTCTCAATAAAAGAATCCGGATAGTACTTGGCTCAATCGTACACAAAACTTCCCAAGTAATCGACCTGCGACCGGGTCCTAGCAGCATGAACCCCTTCCCACCGGATATCGGCTTGACCCTTCGGTTGAAAGGCCACAAACGAACCTTTGCGCCGAGTTCATCTCCAATGCTCGAATCGACGCTCCATGTACCGAGCCAATCTGCTGCTCAACTGGGTACCGCCCATCAAACGTGTTCGGAAAGGCCATCCACTCACGAAGACTCATCCTAGTCTCCGGTGGAACTGCGGCAACAACCGGACCTGCCATGGCGACAGCAGCAGCATCCGCGACAGTCGCAGGAGCAACAGGAACAGCAGGATAAGCTGCCTGCACCTGCCGACGGAGCTGCTCGTTCTCCCTTTGAAGATTCTGAATAATCGCCGACACCGCCTGAGCATCAGCGGCCGGCGCAGCTTGAGCTTCCACAGCTGGTTGAGCAGCTGAGGCAACCTCCTCATTAACCCCACCAGCAGCCTCTTCTGCGGACGTTGCAGAAACAACTGGACCACGTCCACGACCGCGACCACGGACTGGCGGACGCCCACGGCCTCTACCTCTCGCCATCTAAGAACAACACAACGGAACAGCACCAAACTGAACAACAGTTGCACAACAAATAAATCATAACAAGAAAATTGCGGAAACAACGAATTGCCCAACCCAACCTACTGTGCACAGTGTGTCAATTTAATAATTTTATTTTAACCACGGACCTAAAGCCCGCTCTGATACCAACTGTAACACCCCAACTCAGCACGAGCCTGGAATGCAACTACCCTAAGCTGAAATACTAAATTTCGGCAGAACCTCCTTTGTATACGAGGATACTGGAGGTTCCACACAACAAAAACACACAAGTAATCATAAACTAGTCATGAAATCCAATTCTAAGATCTAAACATGAATCAACGATAATGAGCTAAGATAACAAATAACCATATGACTTAAAGTTCTCATCTATGTTCTCATTGATCATAAAGATACCATCCATGACTAAATTTATTTATTACAAACCAAAAGATGACAAAAGAGAATCATTATTTATTATAGTAATGAGTCTAATGTGAAGTGCATTATTCGAGTAGTGCTCATCTACTCCCTCCCAAGTGAACTTCATCATCGATCACCTAGAAATAAACAAACAAAGCAAGAGTGAGTCCATGACTCAGAAGTACAATGATTAAGAAAAACATTCATTCATTGAAGATCACACATAACATCAATGGGTTCGATCATAACACACTTTGGATTACTTATGAATACATGATATGAATGCTCGAATCAAGGAATGGATCGCACACACGCCAGATATGCGGTATAGCGGTGAACACCGTCGGTGATCACTCAAGCCCGCATCTTAACAAAAATGCGGGATCCACTTCCGTATGAAGAACGTTTCATACGGGTGTCCAACATTGCCCATATTGGAATTAATGGGTCTTATCCAACCATCTTGGAATTGATGGTGGTTCTCATCCACTCCGTGGACGCCAAATGTCAATGAATGCATGCAACAATTAAATGAAATATACCATAACATCACTTCTATTCATGAACTCAATGTATTGAACAAGGCATGAATGATTCATTTCACATGTCTCACAAGTTACCAAAACAACTCATGCTAAAAACCACAATGCACAAACATCCAAATAAACATGGTACTTGCCTTCGCGTTGCGGCGTTATCCGCAACGGCGCTCTTATACCCAAGTTCCGCCGCCTAAACCAACGAAATAACTTAATAAGTATACATGATACCCAGCTCAACTAGTCGGTGTTCTATTTTACTTCTATTAGAGTCAATTAAATCCTATATCGCATAGACGAAAAACAGCGGAGTCTGTCCAATAAGAAAAATCCTGGACAGCAACACGGGACTAACATAACTCACAGCCTGGAAGTCGAAAAATAGCAAACCCAATTTCTGTAGATTCTTAACTGGTCTAACTACAAAACTCTAGTTGACGCGACAAACCAATTTGGTCAAATTAATAGGCTAATAATTGTTTGAACATTCAGCACAGATTCAGCCTACCAAAATTCAGCAGAAATATTCAGTTGATCATAACTTCTGTGTTACAACTCCGAATTGAGCGTTCTTTACCAATCTGAAAAGGTTATCGAATTACCTACAATAACCTAGTCGGGTGAACTTTCAGATTCTTCCAACTTCTCTATCATAATATAGAAAATATACAGACAGATTAATCACGTCAGGTTTCTGGCAGCGACTGTTAAAACAGACATAACTTTTGACCCATAACTCGGAATCAAGTAAACTCAGTGGCCATCTAAACCTGACAGGGTATACTTCAATTTTCTAGGAGACACCAAGTTCAAAATCTGTGAATAACAATTTCTTATACAATTTACAAATTGACTGCAGAATCTCGTCAGGATTCTGGACAGTCAAGACTAATTCTATCATAACTTTTGACTCGGACCTCGGATTTGAGTGAACTCGGCGGCCACTGAAACGTAAGAACAAGACCTAGATATCTCTAGGAGACCAAACCTTCAGATTCTGCCTAAAAATAACCGAAACACCCTCTACAACGTACTGGACAGAATCAGTTTCTAAATTTCAGCAAGTCTGCCTAAACAAAAACGTATCCAAATCTCTTCTACCAACTATCAAACCACGAGGATCGGCATCGTTACCCTTGCTACAACCAGGAGTAGGTAGAAGGATCCTTGGCGAAGAAGCTCTTCCTCCTTTTCACCTCTTTGCCCCAAGCGAGCTGCTGTCCTCCTCCACTCCTTGCGCAACCGGTAGCGGAGAAGGTCCAAGGAAGATTGGGAGGCAAACCAGCAGGAGCAGCACCAATGGAGGTTGGGGGCGACTCCTAGGGGCAGGGCATGAGGGGGAAGAGAGGAGGAAGGGAGGGGTGGCGCCAAAGGGGAGGGGGTTCGGCCAAGGGGGAAGGAAAAGGGGCTGGTTAGGGTTTAGAGGGGAGGCGCATGGGCCTAGGCCCATGGCCGGCCAAGGGGTGGGAAGGCTTCCCGAGGCCCACGACCCTAAAAACTCCGAAAACTGAGAGTTTTAAGCTTTCCGGAGTTCCCCAATTAAAAAAAAAATCTTTCTTTCCCGACTAAAAACAGGGTATGACAGCAAGAAACTCCTTCTTCTTGAGCTTCATCAAGCCAGCTTGAACATGAACCCGACGGAAGGCAGTACGGAACTCCTCCCAAGAAACAACGTGGCCTACGGGCTGCATGGCGAGAAAGTTCTCTCACCAAGAAAGTGCTGCACCCTCCAGCTGATGGGATGCAAAGAGTGCCTTCTCCTAATCCTGGCACTTAGCAATGTTGAGCTTCCGCTCAACCAGACACAACCAGTCGTCTGCGTCGAGTGGGTCCTCTAACCGGGAGAAAGTGGGCGGCTGGGTGCGAAGGAACCCCGAGAGTCCCCCACGCGACTGATGTCCACCTCCTTCCCCTGATTCGGAGGCACCAGAGAGAGCGAAGGTATTCCTTGCAATAACCTCCAAGATCCGCGTCTGATCCATCCGATTATGCTCGATCTGAGCGAGAACCTCAGCCATGGTCGGAGGAGGTGGGAGCTCCTCATCAAGACCAGCTGGTTGACTCTGTTCGCTTCGAGTTCATCCAGCCATCCTGTTACAATAAAAGGGTTAGCAACAAAACCCGACAATTGGAGGCAAAGAAAACAAATAACACAGCTAAGAAACGAACTCCAAAGGCTTGAAATCAAGCACAAAATCAGCACAAGATCTCAAGACTCAAGATCAACTTCCTGGTACGACTAACTCGTATTGAACGAACGAGCAATCGGTTAGGAAGAAAAATTTCAGAACATAACTCAAGGTTCAAAACACCTACTGAGCAAGGTTAAAACCACCTAAGGGTGTGTTGTACCCAGCCACTAATATCACTTCTTACCCTTTTCATTCCCACAAGTTTTAGTTGAATTATCCTCTCATTATTAGTCTTATCCAATAACTAAGAGCTTATTGTCCAGAAATTGGGGCTTACTGTCCAGATTTTAATCCAAGCTCCAAGCTAAAATTCCCAACTCCAAAAGCTTCCAAACATCACCAAAAGACAGCCACACTTCAATTTTACAACTCTCATTGGTTCCCCAAAACCGAAATTAAACGAAAACAACTATCTTTTAGAAAAAGAAGAGAGGCAAATAACTTTTTCAAACTCAACAAGAATAAGGTAAGATGAGCAATCTAAGATAGGTAAGGAGTAAAATCTGAGAACTTACTTAAGCTTTCATAAACCATTTGATATTTTAAAACTAAGTTTTTCAAAACATGATAAGGACGACCAAGTTAGGGGATTCTACGGTAAGTATGGCTCTGATACCAAACTTTGTGAGGACCTAGGGTATTTAACTCGTAATACTTAACCTCCAAATGGTTCTAGTATTACCAATTAAATATCCTAAGCCTCGGTGGACATGTACTTCCTCGAAATGCAGTACACATACACCTTTACAAAATCATGCATCATTTCCATACAAGCTTACAGTACCAAGTTTAGCAAAAGACATACATAATATAGAGTTATTACAGCAACGGCCGACCGGCCAAATGAGATCAAAGTGACAGAATAAACAGCGGAAGCAAAAGTTCCATAAGATGACGATAACAAAAGCCAACCGGTTTGCCAATGTCCCATAAGGCAACCGACCGGGCCGCCAAGCTAGTCGTCCACACCGCAGCAAAACTCACAAAAGTCAATCCCTTGGGGATCAACCTCCTCTGCAACAATTAAGCAATGCAAATGAGTACAAAAATGTACTCGCAAGACTTACGAGTAACAAGCCTTTACATAGCTACATGCAAGCTAAAACAAAGAAGATGGTCATATGGTTCATTAGGCGCATAAAGCAATTTTTATTTGCAATAATGTAATAGATTGAAGGCAATTTGTCAAATCTATTTTTTTATTGTTGAAATAACAGCGAGACAACAAAAAGTAGCATAAATAACAATAGCCACCACAACATAGCATCAATTCCCTATTCGTACCACCGAATTCAAGTTTTAGTGAAAAGGTTATAGTCTAACTCTTGCAAAACCTAACCAAGCGTATCCATAACCTAGGACAAGGCTATTCGAATAGATCAAACCCTGCAGGGGTGTACCAGTGTACCCACACTTCAGACCTCATTTTTGCCACATGATTAAGCACACTTCCAAAGGTATGCCGGCACAGCTAAGTCCTACGAGACATTTTCGAATATTGTGTATTAACCACGAGTCGCCTGTATGGATAGAAACCCATATGTTGCATCAGAGTCATTGTAAAGCCAGGAGTCAACTACCCATATAGGGTAAAGCAACCTGGACAACTACAATACCCATCGGTGTGGAGAACCTAGAAAGGATTCCACTCTCGTGCACCCAACACATAAATATCATCCTCATTTTACCACAACACAACACACACAGACCTCCTCCTACGACTTGGAGCAAACACACGCGAAAGTACTAAGTCAAGAGAGGTCTCATATCCCTCTAGTATGGTTAGTACGCAAATATGCTTGGATAGTGTGACACAAGATGTTCGGTCCTTGTTGACTCGGGCACCAACCATTCACACCTAAAAGCACACCATCATACCATTGTGCCCAAGTCTAAAACATTTTGCTCTTAGTTTTAGTTTTCTCAAATTAACATAGCACAAGGTGCTGAATATAAAGTCATAATAAGTTTTGTGTGGTCAAGGTTATCGACTAAGTTGATAACCGCCCAATTCTACCGTTCTAAGCATTTCTGAGCAACAACAACTCGTAAACTACAAGCTAAGTGATATGGGCTCATCCAATGAACCCTAAATCACAGAGGACATAATCCTAGGCTCAGTAGTAGAGAATGAACATTTGTCTACAGATTATGCATCTAAAGGATCAACTAACCGACAATAGTTTAATAGTTTAATAGCAAAATAGCACATGCATACATAAATTTTGTAAACAAGATATTAGATTTTGAAAATAATAGGGGTAGTATGATCAATTGAATGCTACATTTGTTTGCCTTGCTGGATATCACTTTCTTGCTGCAGAGGATCACTCTTGTACTCAACAATTTCTTCGGAACCTATCGCAAGAACGAGAAAATCAAATAAAAACAATGAACACCGAAAAGGATTCAAAATCCAAAGTCAACCAAAATCCATGAAATTTACACAGCAGGTAGAGCAATAATTTAAATGAATTTATCAACAAGAATTATTCAATTTGGACTAAGCATGCAAAAGTTATAGCCTAAATAATTTTAATCCGCTAAAAAATCCAATTTAAATGCTTTCTGTAACTGTTCATTGCACAAATTTCCAAAAGGTTTGTGAACATGAAAATTTTTTGGTAGGCTGAGCATGATATCCTAAGGACAGCAAAAAATTAGTTCACTTTATTTGGAGTTAAAATGATTTTCTTATGATTTTTCTAAGTTATGAAAGTAAAGCACAAGATTTTCAGAGGTAAAGACATATTTAAAACCTATTCTACACCATAGCACATTAACATAGGAATCTAACAAATTTTTGTTTGCTTTTTCAAGTTTTAATGAATTTCTAGAGCAATAATTAATGCTAAGCGGGATAATATAATTAGCACAATTATTTATGGTACAGGACAAGGTTCAAACACATTTTTAAATTAAAGTTCAAACAAAACAAGAACTAACAAAATTTGAATCCCCCAGAACGGAGTTAAAAAGAATTAGTTAAGCAATTTTGAAGTTTAACACAATTAATAGTTTACAAATAAAAGGTTTCAAGATTTCTTTATTACTAACTCAAAGTGGAAAAACGTTGACCGTTGATCTAAAATCGGACAGGCCACACGAACGGACACATTCAGCGCGCAAGCGGCCCGCGCTCAAACTTAGTCGTTGGATTAAATCGAACGGCCCACAAGAGATGGAACGTTCGGACTTTTGAATGTCTCAATCAATTTTGGGCTGTGGATCTAAGGATGGACGGCTCAGATCAAAGTTACAATCGGAGGTCCAATCGTTCACGCGATCTAAGCCATAGATCAAGAAATGGATGGTCCACAACGATTTGGAACGTTCGGTGGTCCGAACGTTTCAAAAGATCTGGGCCGCAGATCTAAACTAGACGGTCCACAGCGAGCTCAACGCTGCGCACGCGCACACACGAGGGTTTAGGTGTGCGGGCCCACATGTAAGTGGCACGTTAGCCTTTTAGGACAACCATTAAGTGCTTAAGTAATGATTAAGCATTTAATGAATGAATCTATGTCTTAAACTGACAGCGCTACGGATTTACACAATTAAATTTGCTTTAGGACAGCGATTAACAGCTAATGATTGAGCTACAATGCGTGTCCAAATCCGGCAACACAGGGCGCTTCTGACCGCTATCTTCTCCGGCAAAATTGTCGGCGAAGAGGACCAAGGCGGCGAGAGCTAAGGGGCAAAACGGAACCCTAAGACTATTGCGCACTCACCGGTGGCCGGAGCATCGCCGGAGACGAGCTCACACGGTGGCGCGACGAGGTGGAGCGAAGGTGAACTACTGGAAAAACGACAACATCGATACGACAAGGTTTTAAGCCATCTAATGTGTGCATTAGCAAGAGTAGGGCTCAAGGTCCTTACTAGAATGACCCAGATAGGAAGAGCTTGTCGGAGTTGAGTCGGCGACGAAACCCAGTACCGGAGTTAAGGAAGATAACGACCAGAAACACGGCATGAGCAAAAATGAAAAGAAAACAATGGTACGGATAGCTTTAAAATGTCTCATAGGTGGTCCATGAGCAAACAATTAAAGAACAGAGGTCCTTACCGAAGTTGAAGACGAAGGGGGTGTTCTTCGGCCGCAATGAATCAAATCCAAAATTTGGCAAATCCTGCACATGCCAAACAAAATTGGATTAGGGGATTTGATGAAGGTCATGAGAGGCGCGAAGTGACGTGAAAGGAATTGAAAAAGAACCCTCGAAGCACTAGCGGCGACGAAGGAGCTCCACGGCCGACAATGGCGATAAGGGACTCTCGACTGTTCTTCAAGTTTTGAGCTCAAAGAACAAAGAGAGAGCTAAGAGTGTTGTAAAGGAACACAAGGAGGAGCTCTAGGGCTTTACAAATAGCCTGAGGTCAAAGGTGAGCAAGGACAAGCCTTAATGGCGGACATGACCTAAAGCTTGTCCAAGACAAAACGGAGGCGATGGGAGCAAGTGAGAGTGACGACTTTGAGTGTGAAAACACAGACGGTGAAGAAAACGAGGGCTAAGAGCCGTTGAGAGTGACACACGAAGGTTGACAAAGAGCTGTCCCCCATGCCCTGTTCTGTCACACGTGCGCGAGTTAGAGGTTGAAGATGACCAGGACCAACAAGGGGGCCCACAGTCAGTGAGAGGGGCTAAGCTGGCTCGGGTCGAAAAATAACGAAGGGGTTAGGTTAAGTTGAGTCAAAAGATTTGGACGGTTGGATTAGAAATGAACGACCACGATTGAAAGGAACTTCTGAAGGTCCAAAAGTTCAAAGTAATCCCCACGGTCTGATTGAAAATGAACAGCTCAGATTGAAGTGGACGATAGGGAGGCCCGAACATCCACTTGGATCATGGCGGTTGAAAAGAGATCTAACGGTTGAGAAGGAGAGCACCTTAAGGACCAAGCCTAAGTGCGTTTAGGTGGTTGGCTCAACCACGAGCCCGAAGTCGACTGGACCGAATAGTAAAGTTGACTAGGGTTTAGAAATGAAGCTGGAATTTTGTAGAATTTTTAAATAGGGCTACACAACTCCAACAATTCCAAAATTTTACAGGAGGTGCTCAACTCCAGGATTGACCTTATATAAAGTTTTCAGAGGTTTTTATGCAAAGCGTTTTTATCCAAAAATTTCTTAAGGTACTGATTTAGGGTTTGACCAACAGTCAAACTGGTTTGACTGGCCTCTTAAAATATTCAAAAAATTTCTAAAAATTATGAAATTTTTCAGAGGATTCACACAACATCCCTAGGACCAAGAAAAAATATTTCCAGAGGATGATTACAAGATCATCCATAAAAAGTTTTTCAAAAGGTCAAGATTTAAGTTAAAAGAGGCTTATGATTTTGAATTTCCATAAGTCCTTTACAAGAATTCTCAGAATATTCAAACAACAACAAGATATAAGAAAAGTTTTAATTTATACACATTTTCTTACATTTGAAACACAAGCCGAGAATTGGGATGTTACAGATGGACTGCCCTTAAGAGAATACTATGAGGTCTTAGTTGATATTGTGCTTGATAGTAATGTCTTACTACCTCGAGTCCAAGGGCATGCTACCAAGTTGGGCGCTATTGTTGGCCATTGCATCGCTTGGCCATTTCAGAATGTATGGAATGATAATGCACAACTAATTATATTACATGTGTATAACTCTTGATTACATATGATCTTGTTTTGATTTGTAGGTTGTTCAAAGAGATGGATCGTATCTAAATATGTCCAAGTGTGCAACAGGTAATAATTATTTGAGATTGTACCTAATCTAGAGTGATTATAAATTTACAAAAAAGTTTTTCTATTCTTTTCTTTCCTTATCCAGATTTTTGCAAGTGATCAGATGATGGATGCAGTTAGTCTCTTTTGCTAGGAAGGATAGTAGTGGTGCAAGTCTAGATTATTTTGTGATAGATAATATGTGATGGATGGATGTTGACTTTATTTTGTGGGCTTGATGATGCTAAATTAATTTAGTAGTAAGCTTTTACTATTAAACACTTGGCTACATATGTTTGGGAAACCAAACTATGGAACTCTAGCAAGAAGGCACAAAGAAATAATTTTTGGTTTTTGCTACCTATACTTTTTTATTTTGGAGGAAACATAAGTATCCATGTGTATGAAAGTAGTGTGACAAATAATATCACTTGGGCATGTCTTATGGACCATCTATGAAGTGCGAATTTACTACGCTTGAGGTGTATATTTGTGTACTCGTTTTACTTCCGCTATGTATTATTTGATATTTGAGATGAATGTCATGTATGTAGTGTATAGACAAGGATGGATGCAAGAATGAAAAAATGGTAGCAAAAGTTTTGTAGGTACCATATTGTATTGTGCTGTCAAATATGGTATGAACATATGATGCGTAAGGCTAGTGTGGCGTTCGCCAAATGCCGGGGATGATCAAACATAGCGTTTAGGTTATGCCCAGGAAGTTATGAATCAACCACGACATTTCCTGTATGCTGGACTTGATCAACCCTAGCGTTTAATATATGCCGGACTTGATCAACCATGGCATTTAATATATGCCGGTGATTACCAAATAGGGGCATCTACTATATGCTAGAATTTGATCAAAGATGGCGTATATAATTGCCCCAGTTGGCTAAATGCCGAGAAATACTTTTCCCCCATGGCGTTTTATTTGATGGTCAATAAGCGCCCCAAAAAAGTTTTTAGGGGCATTTAGGCACATATGTTGGCATATATAAACGCCGCCACAAACCTACCTTGTTGTAGTGAGCAAAGGCAATAAGAACTTCTCCATCAGAACTATCATCAGCAGTAAGGAAGGCTTTATCTTCATCATCTGGTTTACCTTTTGGCTTATAGTTGCCTGTTCTCTTTTCTTTATTCTGTAACTTCCAGCATTCAGAGATGTCGTGCCCACTTTTCTTGCAATATTTGCATGACTTGTACTTGCCTATGGATTTCGACCGATTCTTGTAACCGTTCAACTTTTGCCTCGATTTCCATTGTTTGAGTTCTTCTCCTTTTGCTTGCCACAAACAAACAAGCTTTCTCTTTTGAACTTGAATTTTCGGAAGGTACAATTAGTTTTATCTTTTTCTTAGCATACAAAGCTTCATAAACTTCATTAAGAGTGAGAGTATCTCTACTATATAATATGATATCTCTAAAAATTGAAAAAGAACTAAGCAGGGAACACAAAAGAATAAGACCCAAATCTTCATCCTCATATTTTACCTCCATTAACTGTAGGTCGGCAACAATCTCCTTAAACACCTAAAGATGATCAAGCACAGATCCTTCTTCTTGCAATTTGTGAGAGTACAACTTCTACTTGAGATGCATCTTGCTAGTGAGATCATTCGTAATGTGGCTGTGGCTCGATCTTTCGAAAGATAGTGATATTTCGATTGTGGAGAACACGACATTGATGATCCAAAGGCTCCGACCAAAATGGATCGAACCCCTCGCAATCACTACACCACTACTCTGATGGTTATCAACTGTGCTGAACGCAGTTGACCTCGCTAAGAAGGCTATCTCCTGCAAGCGAATTGAGAACACAAGCAAAAGAGTAGAAGATGCAATCTGAAATTGTATTGCGAATAATGATGAAGCTCACAAAGTTGGGGTTCCTCAAACCGAACGTGCGGCGAAACTGCTATGCAGAATAATCTAAAAAAGAAACCCGAATTCTACTAAAGGGTGGCGGCTCCTATATGAGGAGGGTGGCTAGGAGGTGGAAACCCTAGGGGGTACTGTTCACATGAATAGTACAGGCTCCCTAGGGTTGCCAAACAGCATATGGGCCATATGGGCCAAGTCAGCCTATGGGACTAGGATACAAGCCTTGTAGGTTAAAGAAAAGGTGGCACAACACCAAATAGAGGGTGGCCGAAAATTCTTTGATTTGGAGGCCACAAATTCTTCATCTCCCTTAGGGTGGCTTTAAAGTCTTGAAGTCCGTGCTGGAATTGTGGCCATTGTTATTGCCTTCTCCTTCCTTGATGCACATCAACTCCTTGCTGTCCATTCCTCGATTCCTAAGCACAAGCAAATTATCTCCATTAGGCAGCATCATAGAGTTCTTAAATAATACACTCAGCCCTAGAAATGAATTTACCTGATAATTTAGTTGACGAGTGCATGCCCGAGTAATTGGACCTTGCACATCCACATCATTCATGGCAGCAACAAGAGGAGTGTTCATATCAGTAGAAATATTGTCCTCATCATCCTCCTTTTCTTGAATTGAAGTCGTCCTCGACTCAAGCTCATCCTCCGCGCCTAAGAAAGGTCACAAATCTGTAATGTTAAAGGTGGAGCTAACCCCGAAATCTATAGGCAAGTCTAATTTATATGCATTATCATTAATACGTTCAAGTACTTTAAAAGGACCATCTCCACGAGGTATGATTTTAGACTTCCTCAATTCAGAGAATAGTTCTTTACGCAAGTGTAACCACACAAGAACAACAGGTTCAAAAGTAACATGCTTTCGTCCCGGACTACCAGCAACTTTATATTTAGCATTCATAAACTCAATGTTCTCTTTAGTTGTCTCATGTATCTTAAGTATCAAATTAGCACGTTGTTACGTATCAAAATTTACCTTCTTCGAAGCTGGAAGAGGCAATAAGTCGATAGTTGCATGAGGTATGAAACCATAAACAATCTCAAAAGGGCACTTCTTTGTGGAAGAATACAACGAGCGATTATAAGCAAATTCCACATGAGACAAACATTCCTCCCATGTTTTTAAGTTCTTTTAAGCACAGCCCTAAGCATAGTAGACAATGTTCTATTGACTACCTTAGTTTGTCCATCGCTTGGGGATGACAAGTAGTGAAAATAACAACTTAGTCCCCATCTTAGCCTACAAAGTTCTCAAAAATAACTAAGAAATTTAGCATCACAAACCAAACTATCGTATTTGGAATACCATGCAAGCTAACAATTTCCTTAAAGAACAAATCAAGAACATTTGTAGCATCATCACTTTTATAACATGGTATAAAATGAGTCATCTTAGAGAATCTATCCACGACAACAAAAATATTATTCCTCCCCTTCTTTGTTCTAGGTAGACCTAAAACAAAGTCCATAGAAATATCTTCCCAATGTGTGCTTGGAACAGGAAGTGGCATGTATAAACCATGAGGATTAAGTCGTGACTTAGCTTTTGGGCACATGGTGCAGTGGGCAATGAAGCGTTCGATGTCTCGCCTCATCTTTGTCCAATAAAAGTGGTGGGTCAGAATGTCCTCTTCTTCATGCCAAAGTGACCCATCAATCCTCCTCCATGCGCCTCCTGTAATAACAAAAGACGAACAAAGCTAGCTGGAATGCATAACTTGTTAGCACGATACACGAACCCATCATGCACCACAAATTTATTCCAACCCTTTCCCTCTTGACAATTGAGCAATACATCTTTAAAATCAGCATCATGCACATATTGCACCTGGATTATCTCTAATCCAAAGTTTTGAAGTCAAGTTGTGAAAGCATGGTATATCTCCTAGACAATGCATCAACTATTACATTTTATTTGCCTTTTTTATGTTTAATGACATAATGGAAAGACTCAATAAACTCAATCCACTTGGCATGTCTACAGTTCAGATTGGTTTGACTTCGAATATACTTCAAAGATTTATGATCAGAATGTATTACAAACTCTTTGGGCCATAAATAATGCTACCATGTTTCCAAAGTTCGAACTAGAGCATATAATTCTTTATCATAGGTAGAATAGTTCAAACTATGCCCACTTTATTTTACACTAAAGTAAGCAACAGTTTTTCTTCTTGACTTAACACACCATCAAGATCTATGCCACTAGCATCATATTCTAATTCAAAAGTCTTGCTGAAATCAGGAAGTTGAAGCAAAGGGGCGTGTGTCAACTTATCTTTGAGAGTGTCGAAAGCTTATTGTTGTGTGGTGCCCCAAGTAAAAAGAACACCCTTCTTTGTAAGCTCATTAAGTGGTGCAACGATGGTGCTGAAATCTCGAACAAAACACCGACAGAAACTAGTGAGCCTGAGAAAACTCCGCACTTGTGTGACCGTTTTAGGAGACGGCCAACTCTGGATAGCAATGATCTTGGCTTGATCAATTTCAATGTCGTGTGGAGTAACAACATAGCCAAGAAACGATACTCAATCAGTGCAAAAGGTGCATTTCTCAAGGTTACCAAACAAGCGTGCATCTCTCAAAGCATTAAATACAGCACGTAAATGATCCAGGTGTTGTTCATATGACTTGCTAATGTGACTGTGGCCCGATCTTCTGAAAGGTAGTGATATGTCAATTGTGGAGAATACGACGTTGATGATCCAAAGGCTCCGACCAAAACAGATCGAACCCCTCGCAATCACTACACCACTGCTCCGATGATTATCAAATGTGCCGAACACAGTTGACCTCGCCAAGAAGGCTATCTCCTACAAGCGAATCGAGAACATAAGCAAGAGAGTAGAAGATACAATCTGAAATTGTATTGCAAATAATGATGAAGCTCACAAAGTTAGGGTTCCTCAAACTGAATGTGCGGCGAAACTGCTATGCAGAATAATCTAAACAAGAAACCCGGATTCTACTAAAGGTCGGTGGCTCTTATATGAGGAGGGCGGCCAGGAGGTGGAAACCCTGGAGGTACTGTTCACACGAAGGTGGTACTGTTCATGTGAATAGTACAGGCTCCCTAGGGTGGTCGGATAGTATATGGGCTAAGTCAGCCCATGGGACTCGGATAAAGCTTTGTAGGCTAAATAAAAAGTGGTGCAGCATCATGTAGAGGGTGGCCGGAAACTCTTTGAGTTGGAGGCCATAAATTCTTCATCTCCCTTAGGGTGGCTTTAAAACCTTGAAGTTTGTGCTGGAATTGTGGCCATTGTTATTGCCTTCTCCTTCCTTGATGCACATCAACTCCTTGCTGTCCATTCCTAGATTCTTAAGCATAAGCAAATCATCTCCATTAAGCAGCATCATAGAGTTCTTAAATAATACACTCGGCCCTAGAAACGAATTTACCTGATAATTTAGTTGACGGGCACGTGCCCGAGTAATTGGACCTTGCACATCTACATCATTCATGGCAACAGCAAGAGAAGTGTTCATATCAGTAGAAGTGATGTCCTCATCACTTCGTCATACAAATTTGTTCCAGCTTCAGCCATAATACAGAAGATGCTTTCTCCTTCAAAACCTCCTACAAAATATTATTTAAAGTCTTACGGTCTTTACGGTCTTTACGCTTCTCATCTGCGGTCTATGTGGTAGGTTGTTTCGCAAATCGCTTCAACACATCATCCAAATCCATTTGTGCCAAAGACCCTCATCTTGACTTGCCACAACGAAAATCTTGTGTCTTGACCAAGGAGTGGAAGATCATACTTCAAAGTCGCCATGAGGAATAAATCCTGAAAATTGCTAAATCGATATGTGTAAACCTAGCAACAATCACAACTTGTTTGGTACACGTTCTGTGTACGCGAATCAAAGAACTTGAAATTCCTGGTATACTTCTCTTGTGGACGAAGCAAAATTCGCCGGAATTGATTTCCACATGAATCAACAGAGAAAGCTTGCTCGGCGATTGAACCAGGAAAGGAGTACCTGTGCTGCCTTGCTTGTTTTTGTGATTGATTAAAATAATAGAAAAAATCTTGGAGAATCACCAAACCGGCAGGAGCTGTAGCATTTCTCGTGAAGCAAAGTTGGTGATAGATTAAAGAAAGAATTTTCTTTGGAACCTGTGCTGTTGGTTCTTTTTCTTGCTTTCTTTAGCGTCGTCAGTTTTGATCTGCTGTCTTCGTCCTCGTGCACGATCCTCACGTTCGGCTTGCGCGTGTCTGCTGGCGGCACCGAGGACGTTCGGACCGAGGAGTCGCTGGCGCTCCCCGTGCACGCGGAAAGAAGAAACAGCGGCGCCAGGCGCCCTTGACCGAGGCGACCGAAGGACGAACGACGCCGATCGATGCGGGAGCGAAACCTCGGGAGCGATGCGCGACCTGACGAAGATGCGCTGCGTGTGACGGCGGCTTCAGATCGTTCTGCTTTCAGCACTCTGCCCTTTGCCAGGGGCTGCTGTTTCTGGGCGCGGACACCATCAATATTGCCATCCGTGGACATGGTACTGAAGTCTAGTATCCCTATCGGTTCTGAATCACATTAGTACTCCTCGTATCCATCTGTAGTATCCATATGATGGTCCTCGATGCCGTAGTCTTTCATGCTTGGGGAGAGCTGACGAGCATCGATTGAGCGTCGATGGCTGTGCCCCGCTACTACTTTCATGCTACAACTCTTTTGGCCTCCCATCGCCTCCCCTAGCCTCCCTTACGACCCCACCGCCTCCCATGGCCTCCCTCCTGTCCCCAATATCCACTGCCACCGCCCCAAGCGACCACATGGCCTCCCCCTCCCCCACCGGCACTCACCGCCCCCAGCCTCCCCCTTCTCCCCAACCGCCTCCACTGGCCTTGTTTCCACTCCCACGCCCACACGCCACGGCGGCCCCCTCTCCTCCACCACCTTCCTTGGCGTCCCCGAGCTCCACCGGCTTCGGATCCACCTCGCGCGCGAGCAGGGGCATCGACACAGAGCTGGCGGAGGCGAGCGCGGTGCCCGCGCGGAGGCGGCGACGTGGAGGCGGGCTCGCTGAGCACGGCAGGGGTCGGCGATACAGAGGTGGGGTGGCGTCGTGGCGACGCGAGCGGGGGCAGCGATGTTGAGGCGGCGGCGGTCCACCGTCACGGCAGGGGGCTTGGCGTGCCATCGGTGCGCCGTCATGGGTAGGGGCTCAGCGTGCCGGGTCATCCCGAACACGGGCCAACTCCACGTGCCGTGTCGCGTGCGCCTAACGGTCCCCTCCTCATGCCCAGCCAAACCCAACCCTCGCCGTTCGTATCGTGTTAGCCTGTCCCGCCATATGGCGTGTCGTTCTTGGGCCATACCGTGCCGGCTAGGCCTCAGACCGACCCAGAAAAGCACGACCCAACTCCCATGTCTAACCTAAAGGATCCGCAGCTGGCAGCTAAATGCTACTGTTCAGGAATATTATTTTTGAAAAGGTATATAGGAATATTAATTGAGCTAGCTCCTCTAGAACGTGAGGACAATTTGAATGCTTCAACATTGGAAATTTGGACATCATGGAATAGATGTACCTAGACGTGTGCATGGGAGGAGAGGCAATGCATGGTCAACCAAATAATACAGAAGAGAGAGAGAGTGTGAAAGAGAGAGAATCAACTACTCATTGAATGGAATGTTCGCGTAAATGTAGAGATATTATCCCCTGTACAATAGGTATAGTAGACCATCCACATCGTACTACAGTACATAAACAGCAATAACTTCAGGATTCAAAATTTCTTGAAAATCGGTGAAAATCAGTTCCACCGGACTCCTCGGTAAAATATCCAATCGGCAAAAAAAAAATTTATATTTGTTAGTTTTTTGTTAAATATAAAAAAAATTGTAACCATATGTAAGCACATGAGTGGATGTGCCTTAGTGGAAACAACCCTTGGCCTTGGAGAAGAGAGGTTGTGGCTTTGAACCTTGGAGTTGCACTATTTTCTATATTTTTTGTTTTAACTTCAAAAAAAAATTCAAATTTTGATTTAAGAATTTCGGTCAAAATTCATTGAAAATTTCTGATTTTTGACCAAACCAGCCCTACCGTACCCGTTAAAATATTTGAACCGGTTGCCCAATCCCTGGCTACAATAACGAAGGATCCCACACCCATCCTCTTAAGTTTGTTATTTCTCTCCCCCGTGTTTAGCTTCTCCACAAACAAGCCTCTACCTGTTCGATACGATTGAGCTATGCGCGACCATGAATGGTATATATATCGAGAAGAATCAAATAGGACATAAAAGGAGAGAACAACCTATCTTCTCATTTGGATTTTTAACCATGTAAACAGATGATGAAGGGAGTACGTAGACAATGAGAGATCCATGCACCTGTGGTACATAAAAAAAAAGAGGTACATCTGATCGAGAGTTCTCAAAACTTCAAAAGAAATACTATTGGTTAAACGCGGTTCATAAACCATGGTTTCAGTTCTACTCAAACGTGTGCCTGATCAATATTTGATACTGGCTACGTACGGTGCTCGGAAAATTATTATGGACCCAAGCAAGACTTCAGATACTGTTACACTAGCTCTCTGGAAAGATCCACTAAATGACTAAATCCTTCCCAGTTAAGTAACTCTGTTACACTAGCTCTCTGGAAAGATCCACTAAATGGCTAAATCCTTCCCAGTTAAGTATCTGTGGACGGATACCGTGGAAAAGAAGGCAATCTGAAAGAAGTTTTCATGGCGATCATAAATAGATGGGAAATCAGTGACAGCACTAGTCGTCCGGCAGAAAATGCGTGCGTGCAAAAACCATGGTTCTCTCTCTCTCCCACCCACCCCCCACCACCCATGGATAAAAAAACTGCGGTAACTGACGGCCAGACCGTTAAACAAAATATCGGTCCAAAAAAATTATAAATTGAAATTTTGCAGTAACCGTCCGAAAACAGGCCAAAGTCAAATTTTGAGTTTACATTTTTTTTCGATGGTTTAGTATTGATCTTATGAATGAATATTGTGGGCTCTCCTTGAGCGAAACTACGTAGAAAAGAACACGAGAATTTTATACAGGGTCAGGTTTTCTCATAAGAGAATAATAACCCTACTCCTGTATTTGTTGTATTGATTGTGTTTACAACTAGAAGGAGTCACTAAAGTTATGGCTTAATCTTCTTGTCTCTCGCCTCTCGTCTATCCCTCCATCCTCTGTCCACCGACTTTACTCTTTATATAGCGCATGAAAGGGTGACAGTTGTTTACGTCAAGAGGCACCATGTTGTTTGATGCAATGCGCACGTTTAAGAGTAGTTATTGTCAGAGACGTATCCCCCACGTCGCCGACCGATTATGTCAGAGAAAGAGGTTTAAACGTGCAGTTATCTCAAGAATAATGGCACATGTTAACTACTGCGTGTATTAAACACAACGCACAAATGTCCCTAACCGAGTGGGCCCGCATGTTTGTAGGCTTTATCGACCATAAGGTGGTCGTAGATGACCTGATAGTAGTAAGACTTACGATCATGAGTTAATCGTAGAAGGATTTACGATAAAAAGATGATCGTAGAAGAACTTATGACCATATAGGATGATCGTAGTAGGACTTACGATAAAAAGGTGGTCGTAAAAGAACTTACGACCATATAAGATGATCGTAGTAGGACTTACAATCAATAGATGGTCGTAGAAGAACTTACGACTATGTAGGATAATAATAAAATAGCTTACAACCACTAGGTATGTATAATCTTCCTTATTATTAATATTGAGAGCTACATTTGAAGGTTATATAAAATATATTATTATCTATAAATATTATAGATTAATAACTTAATTAATTGAGGATTATTAGATCTTGTTAATTTTGTTTGACAAAATTTGACCAGTTTAAAACCGGTAATCACCTGTAGCGGAGGGAGGGGGTCTGATATTTTTCCCATCTCCAGTTTTTGAATCCTTGCTGCAACCTCCCATGGCTGCACCACATGCTGTACCCGCTTGACGCTGCAGCAACGCACGGCCCCCAAAACCTTACTTGCCAATCGATCTCGTACCCAGCCGGCCACTGACCCCATCCACCGTACGCCACCAATCCCGCGGCTGGTGGTACCTTCACCACCTTATTATCGCCCGCGACTATCGCTTCCCGCCACTCATTCCTTTCAGTAGTCCAGGTCCTATTTAACTCGATGTATCCAAACAAGACTTGGGTACTTATGCACAGTATTATTTTTTTTACCGAGGACCGGTAGGACTGGTTTGATCGAAAATCAGAAAATTTCGGCCAATTTTAGAACTGGTTTATATTCCTACCGGATTTCAGAACCGGTTTATATTCTTATACCAACCCCATTAGTAAATCCGAAATTACCGATTTTCGACCGAAATTCGGAACATCAGTGATGCACGTTTTACCGACTAGTCTATAGTAATCTTTGAAAATTATGATGTACCCAAACAAGACTTGGGTACTGTTGGTTAGGGCTCGGTCTCTCGAAAGATCCACTAAATGACTAAATCCTCCCAAGTATCTGTGGATGGATACTGTCGAAAAGAAAGTAAACTGAAAGACTCTCATGGCGACAACCCTAGCTACTAGCTAGCTAGTAATCCCGTAGTAATAGTTCATAGAACCATGATTTCAGTTCTGCTCAAACATAGAACCTAGCTATTTTAATTAGTATCATTTGAAAATTATTATGTACGGAGACGAAACCTGCACACACTGTTGGCTTTGGTCTCAGCCGGAACGATCCACTACGGCTTTGTTTGTAAATGCAGGATTGCTACATGAATTTCATATGAAACCACGCATCTAGCGACAGTGAGGGCGCATGTTTTCTTTTCTACGGAATCCTTGTGTTCCAAATCGTCCCCAATTTGCTTTGGATGGATACTGTAGAAAGGAAGGCAAACTGAAAGAAGCTTTCATGGCCGTAGGAAGTCGTCGGTGACAACCTAGCCTAGTCACCCAGTAGAAAATGCGTGCATCCATGAATGCACATTTTTCTACCCCCCTGAACGCGACATCCCCGTGTAAGGAGGTGCAATCGATCGCTAGGTATCTATGTGGCCAAATATATCGATCGCTAGGCTCTACTTCTGCATCGTGAGAATATATAATACAAAGATTAGCATATGGCAAGCTTCCTTAGTTACTTAAGTATAGATCGTGTACTTAATTTGGTTCTAGATTTGCTTTTATTACTTAGGGCGTAAGGAAAACTTACTCATTGGAGACGGCGCTTGTTGCTGATGCACATCATTGGTAAGTTTGCTCGGGATTATTATTCAACTTTGTGAAAGGTATTTCAAAGGACGACTGACTGTGGAGATCAATGGTTTGACGTCATTGAAGAACATTTGTGCGCATGCATTGACTGGGTAGATTAAATAATGCCCATTTCTGATCAAAAGGTTGATTCCCATTAATACATGTTGTTTTCAGAGAATTTTTTCGACAGCTCAATTTGTCAATATGCCATGCATTAGTTTTTTTTATCAAGCATGTTATCCTGCCCATGCAGAAACTTGTTTTTCTGCTATATAATTTTGCCTTGTTTTCTACGTTGAGAACTGATGAAACACAAGCCATGTGGAGTATGTCAGATGCAAATTCAATTCGCATGGACTGGATATATAATTGAGTCTAAAAAAATATCTCGATAGGGCTAGCAACAACTCTATATATCTGGCTAACATGAATCCGGAAAAAGGGGCTGAAACACAATCCACATGTTTCTTGAGCTTGTCCTGATTTGTACTCATCAAGCCAAGGCTGAATCATCCACATGCATGCCCAGATCTTTTTCTTAGCCGCCATGCCACGTAGGCTCCATCTAGTTCATCGGCCCATACTTCACAGTACACTGTTTCATCTCTACATCGTTCTATACATGCATGTATCATCCAAACATGTTCAAGGAGGTGTTTGGAAGAAAGATTTTTGGAGGAATTTTGTAGGAATTGGAATTCTATATAAAGTTTTCTTGTGTGACCCTTTGGAACAAAGGAATCACTACTACAAAACAGTAATTAGTGGACGCCTCGTCACAGACGGTTCCTTGGAACCGTCTGTGTTGAACTTATACAGACGGTCACTTAGGAACCATCTTTTCCACCGTCTGTGATATGTTATTATCACAGACGGTTTGTAAATAAAACCGTCTGTGATACTTCTCAGACGGTTCTATCATGGAACCGCTCGTGATACAAGATACACATTTCACGCAGCGGTTCTATTTACTAACCGTTTGTGATAATTAGATATCATGACGGTTCTATCATGGAACCGCTCGCGATATCTAATTATCACGCACGGTTCTATCATGGCACCGTCGTGAAATCACATACGGTGCCATGATAGAACCGTCTGTGATAATTAGATATCGCGCGGTTCCATGATAGAACCGTCGTGATATGACTTTCAATCCCTTCGTCTCCCCGCGAGTGTCTCTTCATCTCCTCGCCCGACTTTACTACTTCTTTTATATAAATAGATATCCCTTATGAAAGGGATTTCTCACGAACCTCCTTGATATCACCTTTTCCACAAACTCCAAATGGCTTCTTCCTCTCGTCCCTTTGTAGTGGCCTACATTTTGGTTGTGTACTGCACCTCTCTCAGTACGCAACTCGCCCAAGTCATGACAAGCGCTCGCAATGACCCAGTTTTATGAACAGTAAAAAAATACTTTATGAATAGTAATGATATACTGTTCATAACTGTAATGAGATGCTGTTCATAGCATCACTGTTCATTTTTACAGGTTAGGCATTATGTTACAAATTAAAACTTTCCTTTTCTAGCCAAAATCCAAAACCTATTTGAAGATTCCAAGGAAATACAAGTTAGAGCTTGTATTATGACTGGAAAATATTTTTATCAAGGCCTAAATAAATTATCTTGCCTAAAAGTAATTTTTGTTGAAGTTTTAGAAATTATTTTACCTTGGAGAAAAATATTTGTCTTTAAACAAACCTATTCTGGTTAAGGTAATTATTTAGGAATTTTAAAAGTAAAACAGTGGTTTTTGAAATTTATTTGGGAAATATATCATCCCAGTAGCCTCCTTGCAAAATTTCATGATTTTATAAATTTATTTACTATTTGTAAAGCCCTGGTCAAACTTTTAAACATTTGAATTAGGGCTGGTCAACCCTTCCGGTCTAAACCTAAACCCCAGCACTATAGTGACTCGAACCCAATAAGGTTGGGTTCAACCGGTGCAATTGGTCCGACTCGGTCACGCTCGGGTGCGAGCCCAACACTGCACGTGACGTGAGCCGTTGATCTCCAAGCGAACGGACGAGATTTGCAAAGCCGCGTGGGCTATCCACGTATGTGAAGCAATCTCCACCGTTGGATCTTCATCCAGAAGATCCGACTTTAGATCGAAATCTTAACGCACCTCCAATTGTGGCCATTGATTTCCAAACCAACGCGCCAGATCCTTTGTGTCGTTTGGGTCATCCCGTAGGGCTCATTCAATCCTGGCCATAGGATCTTGATCGTGCGGTGCTCACTTTTTGGGCTAGACCATTTTCTTATGGTAAAGGTCAAAGTAAACGTGAGCCGTTGGATTCTCAATAAGCGGTCGGATCTAGTGGGCGTTTGGATCACCGAATGCCACAGTGAATCTGAGCCCTTGGATCTAGATCGGGCGATCGAGAGGGGTGGTGACATTCGGACCCCCGAACTCCCTACTTGATCTCCACCGTTGATCTTAGATCCAACCGCGCCGCCCTTTTCGTTTTTGAACTTAAAGGCGCGCATTCATTTTTGGCCGTCGGATTCAAATCCTACGGTACCCTTTCGACCATGTGCGTTTAGGGCCCGATTTTCATAGGGCCGTTGGATTTTGATCATAGGGTAGATGTGACATTCGGACCTCCGAATCTTCCATCAATCTTGACCGTGGAAAACAAATCTAACGGTGTCACGTCATCTCATTTAAGGAGTGTATCTTTTTAGATCAACCGTTGGATTCAAACCAACGCCCCTCTTTGAAGGTAACCTTCGGACTTCCTAAGGCTCCATTAAATCTCAACCATTCGTTTGAGATCGCACGACCCATATTAAACAATATCGATTAAATTCTCTTAACGCCTATCTTTATCGCAGCCGCCCATTTCTAATCGGACGGTCGATGTTCTTTTGAGTTTTAGGAGGCGTGCGTGACTGCGGCTGATAGCGGGGCCCGCATGTCAGTGGGTCGCCTCTCTTCCTCCTCGCTCGCATTCCGCCGCCGGCCGTGGGCGGAGTGGAGGCGTTATCCAGTGATCGTGCAACTATTTTTCGGATATTTAGCACCAATTGGACACCTCATCATCTCTAGACACTTCTCCTTTACTCCTGTAGCTCAACCTCTATATATATACCCTAGCTTTTGCTACTGCCATTGTTGACCAAAGAAGCTCTTCATCTTCCTTTTCCATTCCAATGGAGTTTCTTGCTCTTACACCTTACTTATCCATCCTAGATGCTTAATTCACCATGTAATGTGAGTTTAGCATCTTTTGTAGGTTAAAATCGGGGGTTTATTATCTGCTGATCAGAGCAGATTATGGAGCCCTCTGTGGTTTTTCATGATCTGGTGAGTTTAGACTCTAATCCTTGTCATCTTGAGCACCTTAAGCACCTCAGTAGCTCACATGAACCATCCACTTGTGCGTGTAGTACTCCCACCTTCTTTAATACTGAAAAGTTACTTTTGATAACTTTTTGGTCTTTCATGTCGTTTTCAGGCTCTAGGGTTCCTTTTGTCATATTTTCGGCTTAACTAGGTCTTAACCTATCCCTAGTAGCATAAGCTAATGTTATCCTTGATCTTTTTGCTGCTAAATCGGAAAAGGTCCTAAAGCCTTTTCTCTTCTGTTTTGTCGGGTGAGCCGACAAAAGTGATAACTTACCATTTTTCTGTAATCTTGCTAATTAGGGTTAGCAAGATGATGATTTAGGATGTTAACTTCCTTACGGATTAGGTTTAGCTCCAGCAAGAACCATACGTTTAAGTGTATTAGTGTTTAGGCAAAGATCTTTAAACCTCTGTTTTGCTTGTTGCTGTCGGCTGAATCTGTTCAGTGCACAGCAAGACCTTCAAATCTTAATTTTGTCAATTAGTGAGTAAGTGATAAGATAGTTCACTATATTAATTAAGAATACTCTTGGTCCAAACCAAATGAATTACTTGATCCATGTTTAGATCACCAAAACACCCTGCTGTAATCTGCCCTGTTTTCAGTTTTTCTAAAAATCTGAAACTATAATTTGAACTTCAACCCTAACTTTGATAATTAGTGGATGTAAAGATTAATATGGGTTATTATCCTTATTGGGGTAGATATAACTTAAGCATATTGCTAATTATGCATTACCATCTTGATCATACATTTTCCTTTCATTTTTACTTGTCATCGCTTTTGTATTCATTGGATCTTATTGTTTCTTTTAGAATCGGTTCTTACAAGTATTTGATTCTATTTACGAGCAACGAGCCAGCACAAGAAGTGTATTACTATCAAGGCAATCATCTCTCTGCATCATGTAGATCCCAAAGTTTTATACAATAGATTTTCAAAATACGATGATAACTGTTGCATGCTAATTTCCTGAAAATACAATTGTGATCTGTTAGTAGGTAGTTATGACCTAACATTGTGGATTACCTTAAATCTAACCATACACTCAAACTTAGAGTAGTGTTGTATACTACAACATTTAATTTCAGAATTTGCTTAGCCATGCAGTCCATAGAACGTTAGTGTTTGACAAGACTATCTTGTCAAACATGGGAGCAACAAATAAATTTCAGTTATTTTAACTCTTTGTCCAGTTTATTTAAATCAGAACTGAATTTTAAATTTCAATTGATCTGGACAAGAGGATGCTAGTGGTGGTGCCTTCGTGCACGAGATTGGGAAATGTGGTGGACTTGTTTGGACCAATTAAGGACTAAACTCTGACTATTCAATTCAAGTCCCCATGTACTTCCACACGCGGTGTATGGGCGCTGTTTGGTTAAGTAAAGGGTTAATGCTATTGAGTTGGAAACAGGGGAGTAAGGACATGTGTATTGATCTTGTATGGCATAGATGCTTAGGTCTTGAGTCGTGTCTTATGCCATGTGAGTTTTATATCGATGTCGGATGTTCTTAGGAGGGTGAGGTGTATATGTGTTCTATCGCATGTACGCACCTTAAAGGTGCCGATTGCAATCTAGTATGTGTAGCGAACACAACCCATATTTCTTTTGATTGGGTCGTCATTCCCGGTGCAACATGTGTGCCCCGGTTAAGCAAATGCTATCATTCATTGTTTGAGCGAGATCAGTTCACACATGGGTTATCCAACTCGATAGCGTCAACTTGTTGAAAAATACCAAATCTTAGTTTACCCGGCCGGCATACCAAAGGTTGTGTGCTATTATTCCGGAGGCTTACGGGCTAACTAAGTCATGTGGGTAAAGATGTACACCCCTGCAGGGTATTAAAACTATTCGAATAGCCGTGTCCACGGTCATAGACAATAACTTGAGTTGATGTCACCTGTATAGAATTTTGATTTAAACTTTTGTTTTGGGTTCGGGTTCAGCATGAGGGAATTCATGCAATGTACTGTTTATATTTACTTTCATTTACTTACTATTTTAGTCCAATTTGATTTATTAAAGTTCCTTTATTAAAACTTAGTAATTGTAGGTTAAGATGTATTGCTTTATACAAACTTGAACCATTATGCCTTCCTGTTGTAACCTTATGCATGTACAAATCTTAATCCTTTGTATAGGTTCTAAGAAACACTTTCTTTTATTAGTTTGTGTAAGTCTTGCTGAGTACCTTCCGTACTCAAGGTGCTATAACCTCTTATTGCAGGTGAGGATGGTTATCTTTATGAGATGCTCGTTAGCGTTGATCAGGGTGACGCTAACGAGTGAAGCTATTTCTTTCCTCCACGCAATAGCCTGCGGGTGATGGGGCCATTGGTGGTTTTAATCGTTTACTCTTTTGCTTCCGCTGTTAGATTTTGTTAGTGACCCGGGGTCACTTGATATTGTAGTACTAAACCGAAAATTGAAAACTTATGTTTAATTATGTAAATGTATGACTTTTATGTGTATGATGCAATGTTGTTTAAGGATATATGTGCAATGGTCACTGATCCTGGGAACTATTGTAAGACATATATCTGGGAATCCTGAATATTGGATTTGTTACTTGTTAAATTTATACTTCTAGCATGATCTTTAATAAAGGGGCAGTACTGTTCCTTAATTAAGAATTGTGCTACAGTATAATTTTAATTAAGCACATTTCCAATATTCCGGGGTCCTCACAACGTTGGTATCAGAGCATACATTGCCTGTAGGTTAGAAATAGCATGCTCGTTAGCATTAGAGAGTTTTCTGAGAAATTATTTTCAAGATAGTAACCTAATTTTGAAAGTTTAAGTATGATATCTTTTATTTCTTATCTTCCCTACTATCAACTCTTGTCCCAACTTTCTGTTGGTTTTGCAATAGTAAATTGTTTTCTTACCTTGCCTTTTTGTCTATAGATGAGCGGGTGGTACTTGGTCAAGGAGACCGAGTGAGGAGGTGGATGGATTTCGGCTTTCTTTGTGGGACATGATGTGGTGAGCCAACTTCACCTATCACCGAGTATGCCATCTATCGACGAGATCGGGACCCGGATGGAAGAGTACCGCGCCATCATCAACGTCATCGCCAGGCCGGTGTCGGGTAGTATCCCATACTGTGTCCAAGCACTTGCCACTTCTGAGCCTATGGCTGTTCAGGAAGTTGCTAGTAGGATGATGAGCCTTCTTCATCATGATTTGACGGAGTTGTCTCAACCACCCTATGATCACTTCCGAGCAAGGTCCTAGTGCGTAGTGAGCACGTTTGATGAGATACGGTTTGGGAAGACCCTCAAAGTGCGGCGATTGGCGAGATGGTCCGCATCATGGACCCGATCCATCGCCGCCTTGTGAGGAGTTGTGGGAAACTTCGAGTCGAACATCTACAAGAGGAAATTGAGCGTGCAAGGTCACAGGTGGTGGTGTTTGGTGAGACGACACGATCCCGCCCCACGAAGCCGACGAGAGGGCGTACGAAGATTTGAAGACTAAGATAGGATCGCTCATCCTTTTTATATCGTCTGTGATGTAAAAACGATATGGCGATCTTTTTATCTATCTTACGTGATGTAAAACGATATGGTCTTTTTATCTATCGTCCGTGATGTAAAACAATATGGTCTTTTTATCGTTTGTGATGATATGGTCTTTTTATCATCTTTTATTATCGGGCAATTCATTTTAGTAATTATTTGTGCATATACGAGTTCAGATGCGCTATCACGCACGGTTCAATGAAGAACCATCGTGATAATATCCTCATCGCTGCACGGTTCCATGAAGAGTAAATCATGTGTTGAACTTATATAGACGGTTCCATGTTGAACCGTTTGTGATGTACACAGACGGTTTGTAATAAGAACCGTCTGTGATGTGAGTATATCACAGACGGTTCTATTTACGAACTGTCTGTGATATGGAGGATATCACCGACGGTAGAAAGGAACCGTCGTGATATATTGACATCCTGAGCGGTTGGTAATAAGAACCGCTCGTGATATGCCACCCTATAAATATCGGGACCGACTGCACTGCCTAGCGCTTCGACCGTTGTTTGGAATAGAGTGGCTTGAGAAGCTTTGCTCTGTGGTGGTGAGGAGGCTTGCTTGTTTTGCTTGCCTTGTTCTTGGTTGTGGGTTGCCCTCGCAACTTATGGCTATTTGGCTTGCATATTGCTTGATTTGTGAGGCTTGGCTTTGGTGGTAGCTCTTAGTTTTGGGTGTTGTGAATGAGTGCTTTGTTTCGGCAATGGGTGTTTTGTGAGAGGGATAAGCTTATGGGGGAGGTGTATTTCGGCTGTGGCTCTTCTCTTGCCCTGTCCACTTAAGTCTCACATTGCTTTGTGACTGAAGGAGAAGGCCAGTGAGGAATCTCGTGGGATATTTGAAATTTTCATCGTGAGCTCTGAGGGTAACGATCTGTAACTCTTTATATTTGCTCTAGGTTAATCTTTAATCAATTTTAGTGTATTTGGTTAATAGGAGGAGTAACGTATTTGCAGTTTATTAATATAATTTAACACTACTAATTGTTACGTATGTAGCGTAGATGGACCAAGCTCGATGTACGCTATAACCATGTGAGTGAAGAGTACATTAATGGCGTGATTGCTTTTAAAAGAGCCGTGGAGCGGGATATGTTGAATAAGGGATAGAATTTATGTCTTCGTCCATGCATTGATTGCGTAATCAAGATTTTTAACAACCCGACGCAGATCATAGGGCACTTGATTGAAGGGTTTCAAAAAGGGTATACATTTGGACCATCCACGGTGAAGAGCAGATTATACAGAAGTTAATAATGACGACATCACCGAGGAAATTAATAATGATGACATCGCCGAGGAAGTCAAAGATATGCGGATGTGGTGTGTTTTTGATGAGGATAGGTCGTGCGATGACAACTGGATCGATGCAACGCGATGCGTATGGAACTACGATGAGAGAGTTTTGTAAATTCGAGCGCTTAATGGAGGACTCGGGGAAACCTTTGTTCCCTGGCTGCAAGCCGGAATACACAAGGTTGTCAACCGTACTTGAACTTCTGAAATTGAAGGCAAGCAATGGTTGGTCTGACAAGAGTTTCACGGCGTTGTTAGGTCTCCTAGCGAACATTCTTCCGGAGGGAAACGTGTTGCCCAGCACCACTTACCAAGCCAAGAAGATTCTTTGTCCATTGGGAATGGAAGTAGAAAGAATACATGCATGTCCGAACGATTGTATCCTGTATCGTAAAGAGTATGCAGACTTGCATGTATGTCCCGTGTGCAAAGCATCCCGATACAAGCGTAAGAATATTGCTAAGGTGAAGCAAGGACCTCCTGCTAAGGTGTTGTGGTATCTGCCAGTGATCCCACGTTTGAAGCGTTTATTTGCGAACCGAAAGGAGGCAAGATTGCTGCGTTGGCACTCGGAGGAGCGTAAGAAAGATGGAAAGCTAAGATACCCTGCTGATTCTGCCTAGTGGAGAAACTTCGATTGGACCTTCAAAGAGTTCGGTGCGGAACCGAGGAACATAAGGTTAGGGTTGAGTACAGATGGAATGAATCCTTTTGGTAACATGAGCACCACATAGCACTGCCCGTGAATCTATGTATGTACAACCTTCCTCCTTGGTCGTATGAAGCGTAGTATATTTTGATGTCACTACTTATCCAAGGGTCAAGCAACTGAAACGATATTGATGTGTACCTAGCACCATTAATGGATGATCTTGTGACACTGTGGAATGAAGGGGTACAAGTATGAGATGCGTACAAACGAGAGAACTTCTCTTTACACGCCATGTTGTTTTGCACTATCAATGATTTTGCTGCCCTTGGTAACCTGTCGGGCTTCAGTACGAAAGGAGCCAAAGCATGTCCGCACCGCTTAGATGCTACGAGAGTGTATGGTGAACAACTCGCACAAAATCGTATATGTGTCACCGTGAGGTTCCTTCTCAGAGTCACCCATACCGCAAGATGAAGAAACAATTCGCGGAAATAAGGAGGACAGTTCGGCTCAAGGGCTTTTAGAGGAAAGAGGTCTATGATGTGGTTAGGATATCGATGTTGTGCTTGGGAAGGGACGTAAATTAAAACCCATCGAGAAGAACATCCGAAGAAGCGGTCAATTTTTGGGACTTTCCTTATTAAGAGCACTTAGAAGTTCGTCACTGCATCGACGTCATGCACGTGGAGAAGAATGTATGTGATAGTTTGATTGGTCTCTTACTGAACATTAGTGGCAAAACAAAGGATGGTGTTAACGCACGGCGTGACTTGGTTGATATGAACATAAGGACCGAGTTAGCACCGAAAGAGACCGATAAGGACGAACATACCTTCCACCAGCTTGCTACACTATGTCCAAGGCCAAGAGAAATGAATCGTGCGAGCTTGCATGGTGTCAAAGTCCCGTCTGGTTACTCCGCTAACATTAAGAAACTTGTTTCTATGCAAGATTTGAAATTAATTGGTATGAAGTCTCATGATTGTCATGTGCTGATGACACAAATGCTTCCTGTTGCAATTAAGAGTATCTTGCCGAACAAGGTCCGAGTGGCAATCTTGAGGCTGTGTTATTTCTTCAACTCAATTGCTCAGAAAGTCATCGATCCCCAAGGACTAGAAGCTCTACAGGCCGAGGTGGTGACGACTCTATGTCATTTTGAGATGTATTTCCCTCCGTCATTTTTCGATATCATGGTCTATCTCATTGTTCATCTTGTGAAAGAGATAAAGATATGCGGTCCTGTGTTCCTACGTCATATGTACCCATTCGAGAGGTATATGGGAATTCTCAAGTCCTACGTACGGAATCGATCTCGACCGGAGGGTAGCATCATCGAAGGTTATGCAACCGAAGAGGTCATTGAGTTCTACGTCGACTACATGGCTCAGGTGGAACCGATAGGTGTGCCTCTATCACTTCATGAGGGAAGGCTGGATGGTATCGGGACCATCGGAAGGAAATCAATCACTCCCGATCTGGATACGTACGCTCAAGCCCATTTCATGGTCTTGCAACACATGACCCAAGTGTCCCCGTACATCGACGAGCACAAAGACATGGTACGCCAACAGAATCCATACCGGTCGGAGGTTTGGATCACGAGAGAGTACAACCGTCAGTTCAACGAATGGTTAAAGGTGCGAATCACTGGGAGGTCATCAAATGATGATACGCTGCTATGGTTGGTAAAATGGCCACAATTTACAATTGTCACATGGCAAGGATACGACATAAATGGGTACACATTTTATACGGCAAACCAGATAGGAAGAGCACATCCGAGCAGCGGTGTCCACATAGATGCATTCGAAGATCGATGGGTGAGGAGCTCGTACTATGGGCAAATAGAGGAGATATGGGAGCTCGACTACGTGCTTTTCAAGATCCTCTATTTCTGCCGTTGGGTCCATCTCCCATAGGTGAAGGTCGATAAGTACAACACACTACCGTGGACCTGGATCGTGTCGGATACAAAGACGAATGTAACAACCCAAATTTCAAATTTCAGTTGAAAATAAAGTATAATTATTTTTGTGGATTTTTTTGAATTTTTAAAAGCTTTTACTTAATAATTTTGAAGCTAAACAATTTATTTGCAAAATCTATTACCAGGTAATAGTTGAAAATACTTTATTTAAGTCCTAAATGCTCTAGAGAATTTCTGTGAATTTTCTCAAAATTTTTGGACTTAATATGCTATATTCTAAAGCCTAATTGAATTATCAGCATTTAATTAATTATAAAAAAATAAAAAGAAATCACCAAACAGCCAACGGGCCGAAACCTAGCCAGCCAATTCGTTTTTCCCGCGCGCACAGCAGCCCAACCACCCGCGCCACCTCCTCTCTCACTCACAGCGGGGCCCGCTGTCAGTCTCTCTCTCTCTTCCCCCCACTCGCGCCGCACCAACGCTCATCAGCCGTTGGATCTAAATCCAACGGCCAGATTTTGATGGGACGTTCGGAAGACGGAATGCCCCACCCAATTGGGACCGTCCTATCTAGATCTAACGGGCCACGTGCTCCAGAGGCCTTACCAGTCACTGCACCGCCTCGGTCTATCGCAACCGTTGGATTAAGATCCAACGGCTGCGCCCAAGCCACACTTACCGGTTCACGCCGCGTTATCCACTGTCCGATCAAAATCCAATGCGCCACCGTCATCTTCTTCCTTTCCTTTCTTCCTCCTTCGCTTTCCTTTTTCTCGCCGCGCTGTCCGCCATGAGCACGGCTCGGGAAGCTTCCATACACGACGAAATCGTGATCTAATCCCAAAATCGACGTGCGCATTGAATTCACCGCGTTAAATCACCCCCGACACGGCCTTTCCCTTCCATCTCCGGCCCCGAATCCCGCTGATTCTGCCGCGGACCCGCAAAGACCTTCTTGCGCCCTACGCCGCCTCGGCCACGCCTGCGCCCTATATAAAGGAGCCACGGGTGTGCCGTGGTCACCGCATCCCAACACCATCACCCACACCCCTCCTTTCCGCTCGTAGCGCCCTAGATTCGAAGTTTTCGCCGGCGGTGAAAACTTTGTTTCTTCCCCGTTTCCGGCGCCATCGTCGACATTCCGGCCACTCCGACCTCACCATCACCATCGCCTCATCGTCACGAAGCCCGCGCGACCACCCACTTCGCCGGAGGAGCCCCCAACATCGATTTCGCCGACGACCCCGTGGCGCCGCCGCTAAACCCCTCGTCGCTGGCGATCCTTCAGCACCCTTCCACCGCAAGGTATACCAGAATGATCAGTGTAGTCTTCCCGTTCATATGCGCATCTCCATTTGGCTCGCCGTGGCACCACGCGCCGGCGAGCCCGAGCCCTAACGCTGCCGCTCACCGGAGCCTACGTGGCTCGGCCACGTCATGGCCGGGTCAGCGCCACCTCACCCCTTTGCCCATGTGGCAGTCCACGTGGCTGCTTGCGTGGCAAGCCACGTAGTCTCGCACGCCCGACTCACCCGTGGACTTGGTCCACATGAGCCGTGAGACCGACATGTGGGTCCCACATGTCGGAAATTCTTTTAATTCATTTAAATTCCGAAAATCCCTCGTTGGCGTCAGCATTGCGCAATAACTAGATTTTTCAGAAGAAAATAATTCGGGAAATTTAATTAAATTCCAGATTTAGGTTTTGAACTTCTAAAATTCATAACTTTTGCATCTGAACTCCAAATTGGGTGGTTCAAGTTGCAAAATTTGTATAAAATTATAATCTAGCTAACTAAACCAAAATATTTTAATTTGGAGTTAATTTGAGCTGAGTTTTTGAATTTATTTGAATTTGAATTTGAATTTGTCGTATTTTCGCGTATAGACTTCGACGACTCCGGAGAGTTAAATCCTTCTAACGATTTAGAGCTTCAAGACTTCAACAAAGGCAAGTTACACTATTGATCATATTGTTCCCAGTATTTTAAAGTATTTAATTCCTATTTTCAAAGTATTATTGCATGCATATGTTTATATAAATGTTTGAATGTCCTGTTTTTGTATATATAGTTATTCCAACTTTCATTGTATGGCCAATTTGATTATTGAATATGAATGCCTTGTCACCCTTAGGTAAAATTTATCATATGCTTAGCCATGCCTAGATCATAGTTATAAATTTGGGAAGGTTTAGCCAAATCTTTTACAACTTGATTTAAATTTGATTCTGTGGTATTGTTTTACCATGAAAGGTGTCCAACGAGGTTTTTACTCTAAATAAAATAAAATGGGTTTGGACTTGGGCGAGATGGATGGATGGTGGGTGCAGGTTTATGCACGGGCTTAATCTGGTTAGGATTAAGGCCCATGGTTTTAATCGGAAGTCGCCCGAGTCAATTAAGGACCGGTCTTTGAGCGTATTTTGCTATGCCTTACTGTACCACCACATGTCTGGAATGGGACAGATTTGGCTAAATAATTTGTGGTGTTTTGGTGTTATTTGTGCTATGTTGTATGTGTGGGTGTCGGTTAGACTTGAGACCCACCTGGCGCAAGAGGGGGCTCCCGGAGGATGGTTAGTCCAATGGTAGCGAAACCTTAGCGGGCATAAATACATTAAGACACTGCATTGTAACGGTCTCATGATAATTGCTTAGTCACACGCCTTCGGAAGCGTGCATTGGCCGACATTAAAAGCAAATTATCTCGTGTGGGTAAAGCTGTACAAACTCTACAGAGTAGAAACTATTCGAATAGCCGCGTCCGCGGTCATGGACATGCTAGCAAAGCCACTCTAAGTTAGACTTGTTTTTGGTTTATAAAATGATTTCAACAGATGGTTTGAGGATGGATATTCCTATGGTAAAAATTGGGCGGTTAGCCAAGTGATAGGACGCTATCCTTCACCATTCAATCAATGGAGGTTATCCACTATTAATTTTCATTTTACACACTGATTTTAGTTATAATATAAAAACTGGCCTTAGAAACTATCATTGGTCTTTAACCTGAAAATGTTGTTTATGCAAAATTACCCTGCCATTATCCTTTGTTTACCTTATGCATGCATAAACTTTCAATATTGGGTGTAACTTGCAAGCATGGAAGTTGTGCTTACTCTTGCTGAATAATCTTTATTCAGGAGAAGACCTCTATAGGGACGGTGAGGATCTTGACGACTATGCTACGCCCCCAGACGATTGTCTGTGGTAAGTCGTGTGGTCTACTACTATTTTGTCTTCCGCTGTGTTATTTCTTTTCTATTTGGCCTCATGCCCCTTTTGTAATAAACTCATAAATTATTATTAACAAAGTGCGTGATATGATTGTGCTATCACTTTTGTTTGACTGTGTCCACTAGAAATCCTGGACTAGTGTAAAGACACAGAGAATTCGGGATCCTTCGTTCCCGAGTTCGACAAAAGTGGTATCATAGCCATATCGACTGTAGGTCGTGGCCCCACAATTTCCTTAAGGACTTATTTTAAAAAACAAAAACTATTTTGAGTCTATCCAGAGTCCTCTCTCAACCCTTCTCTTTAAAACGGTTACTGACTCATCTCTTTCTCAAAAATTGTAGATGGCCGATATACCGGACGCTACCTCTTACGGAGTTCTTGCTGGACACTGGGCCGAGCTTCTTTGGGAGATGATGCAACATTTAGAGTACAAGAAGAGGCCAACATTCCAGGGCTATAGGTACAAGGTGGGAGAACGACGGCTCTGGAGGGTGGAAGTGCTGATTTACTCCGATCTGTCGCCGAACTCAGTCTTCCACATCTTCCACGCTCCGGTCAGATGCGACACCTTCGCTGATGGCATTCAGGATGCAGCGAGAGAGGCAGTCCGCCGTCTTCGCCACATCTACGACCGCTACCTCGTCGGCACCGGGTTCCACTATTACCCGATGCATCTTCCGACCAGACTCGACAGCACCTTCCTGTAACATCCCAATTTTCTGAGCTTTAAAAATCTTTTAAATAGTTAGTAGGGAAAAAGTCACCCTTTGGATTTATTTGAATTTTAATTCAAAAGCTTAATATTGGACTTTACAATCAAAAATATTTAATGTGAATAATCCCAACATGAACAATAGCCAAAACTATTTTATTTGGGTTCTATGTGCTCAGATATATTTTCTAGATTTTTTTAGAATTTTTCTGAGTTCATTTGCTATTTTCTATTGCTTATTTGAATTTCTGGTAATTTACAAAATAGAAAATCTATTTAAAATCTCAGAAAACCCTCCAGGCCGAATTCCCTAAACCCGGCCCATTTTTTCCCTCCGCCGCCAGCCCAATCCCGCGCGCAGCCCAACTTGCCCGCGCGCGTGCCGTCTCCGACTGACATGTGGACCCCACCTGTCAGTCTCTCCGCCTCTTCTCTCTTTCCTTCCGAACGCCCCGCTCGTTCTCCACCGTTCGATCTAGGATGGATGGCTTGATGCGCGTAAAGTAATCGGAGGTTTTGATCGTCCATCTGATCGTGGACCGTTAGATCTTGGACGAACGGTCAGATCTTCGGAGTCTGTTTCTTAGCCGCGTCGTTTCGCACGCGCTCACGCCTGAGCCGCCGTCGCTGACAGGTGGGCCTCGTCCGCCACATCATCGTCGTCTTCGATGCGGACTCCACCTTCCCTCCGAATCTTCCGCCGTCGCGCCGTGTTCGTCACGGACACGCCTCCCGGGGCTATTTAAGGCCCCGAGGACCCTCGTGCCCTGCACCTCGTGACGCGCCGCTTTCGCAACGCTAGCCGCCGCTCTTGATTCGTCGCCTGGAGCCCTAGCCACCGTCGTCGTCTTCCTCTCCTACCGGCGAGGACCCAATCACCACCGCCGCCGGTGCCCCGCCTCGCCGTTGGAGGTCATCTTCGGATCGCCGCGTCTCGCATCTCGGAACCACCTTCATCTTCGCCGGAGGACCTCTCCAACGCCGCCGCCGCCGTCGACCGAGCCTCAACCTCCGCTCGAGCTCGCCGCCGCCTCCGTCGCCCTCAACCACCCGGACCTACCTCAACAGTTCGCAATAGCGAGAGCTACAGGCTGGTACCGCTCACCGCCGGTGGATCGCCGCCGTTCACCGTTGTCGTCGGTTTCCGAGCGCCACCGCCTCCGGGTCCGACGTGGACACCACATCACCCGCCACCTCATCCCGTGCGCTGACGTGCAACCCATGTGTCCGCCGAGTCAAGACCACGCGTGTCGCGCCGCGGCGATCCATCGGACTTGATTTATTTGGCTCGGTGGGCTTAGTCCACCGTGAGCCGTGTCTCTGACATGTGGGTCCCACATGTTAGTGTTTTCTTTTATTTATCTTTTTTACGAAATCCTGAGGGCTGATGTCGACATTGCGCAATAATCCGATTTTTCATAAGAAATAATTGAAATTCCAATTAATCCAAATTAGGTTTCTTTAGATTTTGAATCTTCCAAAGCCCATAAATTTTGCATCCTAACTCCGATTGAGCCCATTCAAATTCCTAAATTTATCTAAATTTGAGATCTATTTATCTGAGTTTTTATTTAATTTTTGGAGTTTGTTTTGCCTCTGTTTTTTATTTGTTTTGTTTATTTGTCTCGTTTATAGTAGACGCCGCCGTCGGGAATTTTGGAGAAGGAGCACCCCAAGATTAAGACCAAGATTTAGATCTTTTCCAAGGCAAGTCATACCTTTGATCATCTTGAACCCAGTTTTCAAACTACTTTGTTTCAAAGTATTGCATTCTACTTTAATTATGTATTTAAATGTTTTGGGCATAGTTATCATCCAAATTGCTATCATCACCTTGGTCTTGTATGTCATATTTCCTTGTCACCCTAGATTGGTTATTAGTTGTTAATATTATAGCACCAACGTGGGTTGGTTAGATGCGAGTGCGATTGCTTAGCCATGCTACCAGTCTCACATCTCATGTAAGTTGCAAATATTCAATTTGACTAAGTGACTATGGAACTTTGTGTAAAACTGTGTGTTATGTGTTATTACTTCGTGACAGCATGTGTTGCACTAAAACCAACTGGGTGGTAAAGGATTTAGACTGAGGCAAGTGGTGGATACTTTGTGATATGGTGGATGGAGGTGATAATCTTTGTGATCTAGTTAGAAAATGGAAGTCTTGCCTTGGTCAATTAAGGACTTAACTTTGTGCGCCATTGAACTGGGCCTTACTGTACGACCACATGCCTGGTATGGCATAACACACACCGCTGGACAGGGACGGGCCTAACTTAGTAGGTTATGGATTCTTGGCATTGATTACTCAGGTGGTAGGTTAGGCTATGGGTGCTACAAGGTAGTCGCATCACGGGGCGGTTCGCCGTGTCCCTGTCCAGCGGTGTGTGTTATGCCAAAGCGCTTCGTTAGGGTTGGCATAGCGGTTTGTAAGCACATCAGGAGTGTCAATGTTGAGATGAAGTTTCTGAACCGTTTTGTTATGATTAGTGCTTGCTACACTAGTTGTATCGTGTGGGTAAAGTGTACAACCTCTGTAGAGTGTTAATCAATCTATTCGAATAGCCGCGTCCGCGGTCATGGACATGCTCAGGGATTTCACACGAGGGGTAGTTTTCATAAAATGTTTGGGATGGGAGCTGTGTGATCTAAGTCATGTGGCTATGTGAAATAATCTGTTTAGCTTTGTGTCTTTGTGGAAAACAAAGGTTTAATTATTATCGTCTATTTGTTTTGAATTATGCTTTCAATCTATTATTGTATTCAATTGCAAATATTGCCTTTATGCAAAAGAGCCACAGAAGCCTTTCCTTTTGGAATAAGCGTGCATCTATAAATTGCATTCTGTGGTATGATTTTCGAGTACGGTTGTGTACTCACGCTTGTTGTAAAACTTGCGCCCAAACCTACAGAAGAGGAGGATTCTACGCCTACTTTCGAGGAGGAGTTCGCCGAAGGTTGCTGATCGTTAAGGTCTAGATCCCAGTCGGTTGCCTGTGGTGAATTGATGGATCTCCACTGGAGTTGTTTCTATTCCGCTGCTATTTTATTCTCTGTTAGTCCTGCGTGGCGTAATAAGTGTAAACTCGACCATAAGGTCAAAACCCTTATTTGTTATTCAAACTAATCGTTTACTTTATTTATCGCTTGTGTGGATTGGTATTCACCTATGTTGACACTGTGCGCACTAGCGTGATCTTAGACTAGTGCAGTATACACAGAGGGTTCCAGAATCGTAATTTTGGGCTCCGACACTTCCGGTCCGCCAAAGAAGAGGATTCCCCGGTGATGCACGGTGGACTTGACGAAGGCATCGGACTATGCCTACGGAACACCTTGGAGGACTTCCGCATACCGCCCAGATAGCTTGGAGTATACTAAGCAAGGCCGAGGCGAGAAGAGAGCGGTAGCTAGTTACAAGGCGGTGAGGCTAGCTCTAATGAGATAGACTACACCCTAGTACCCCATAGATGCTTTCCTTTAGTTCGGACTTTAGATGCGAATTATGAGCTATCAATTACCCTTGTGATAAGACATAATCAATTAATAAAATAAATGAATAAAAGAACTATTTTGAAAAGTTGGTTCTTTGTTGTGTGTTTATTGGTTCTTGGGCTATTTTAGATTTATCCCCCTTAGAGTTTCTTGCTATCTTTTCTAAATCCTTGGAGGATCCAGCAAATGGTGAATACCGCGGGGATGTGCGGCAAAGATCGCCAAGGAAATGATCAGGCGGACTATCAGGATAATCATGTTCCGTAGCCTCCACCACCCCCGGCAGAAGGACCCGATTGGCGCTAGATGATGGCAAATCAAACTCATCTGATCGACCTTCTCACCCAATCACTTCAAAATGCTCAGAATGCTCAAGCCGCTACCGCAGCAGTAGCAGCTCCGGCTCCACCCCCGCACAACATGAGGTTGACCATGTCCGAGTTCATGAGGATGCGTCCGCCGACTTTCTCAAGAAGTACCGAACCAATGGACGCAGATGATTGGCTTCGGGCCATCGGGAAGAAGCTGGACATCACTCAGTGCTCTGATCGTGAGAGAGTTCTGTTTGCCTCCCACCAACTGAACGATCCCGCATCGGAATGGTGGGAGCGCAACTCGCTCTTTGGGTCGCAGTGCGTGGTCAAACACGGCCTGCGGGGGACGAGCAACTGGTGCCGACGGCCTTGGCGGTGGTGAAGACAAAGCACGAGCCCCTGGTGTGGGCCCAACACGGGACGAGTGAGGCCACTGTGCGACCGATGTGCCTCCCACTTGCGCTATGGGACTCACCAGCGCGCCGCTTGTGCTCGACGACGATGGCCTTGTCAACCAAGGCACGGAAGTCGCAAAGTCCACTATAGATAGCTTGTCCCGCAGCCTCCTGACAACCCATCCATGAACTTCTCCTGCTTAGCCTCATCGAGGCCACCTCTCCCGAGCATAACGAGCCAAGTGGTTAAACTCGTAAAGATACTCCGAGACGGACTTGCGCCCGCTAAGCGCAAGAAACTCCTTCTTGAGCTTCATCGAGGCCATCGGGAATGTGGGCCGACGGAAAGCGGATCGAAACTCATCCCACGACAACGTGTCTGCGGGCCGCATGGCGAAAGTTCTCCCACCAAGATAGTGCCGCACCTCAGCCGATGGGATGCAAAGAGTGCCCGCTCCTGCTCCTGGCACTGAGCGATATTGAGCTTTCGCTCAACAAGACGCAGCCAATCATCCGCGTCGAGTGGATCCTCCGATCGAGAGAAAGTGGGTGGCTGCGTACGGAGAAACTCCGCAAGCCCACCACGAGACTGGTGGCCACCACCTCCAGATCCTGAAGCAGCGGGAGCGGAGGTGTTCCTCGCAATGACCTCCAAGATACGGGTCTGGTCCATGCGATTCCGCTCGATCTGAGCCAGAACCTCAGCCATGGTCGGAGGAGGGGGAAGCTCCTCATCAGAACCAGCCGGCTGACTGTTGCGGGTGGTTCTTGTCATCCTGTTCCACAAAAATAGGTTAAAACTCAACTCCGGAACAGGAGACAAAGAAAACTACTAACCTCTTAACAAAACACTCTTTAAAGGCTCAAGTATCAACATAAAATTGCAGCAAGGTCATAAAGATAACAACCACCTTCCTGTTATGACTAACTCGTATGGAAAAACGAGTAATCAATTTTTCAGGAAGACAAATTCCAGAGCTAACAGCCCCAAAATGACCTTCTTAAGATGTGTGCTTCAAATGTAACCTAATATTAGGTTCATGTTTCAAATGTAATCAAATGTGTACATTTTGAAACTTTTCACACATCTTAACCTCTCAGAACTATTGTTATATTTCTTGAAAAGAAAATTCATGAATTAAACATTCAAATTCATATTCCAACTCAAGTCCAAAAACATATTTGAGTATTGTCTCAAGTCCAAAACCTTTCAAACTTTTATCATAAGTTATTGGGGTGATATTGTGCACCCCTGATTTTTTCCCAAATTTTTAGAATTTATTTGAGCCATCTTTTGCTCAGGTCAAACCCATTTTAAATTTAGTCAAACCCCAGTTTATCACTTCTGAAATTTTTAACATCAAATTTAATGCACAAAAACTTCTGAAAATTTTTGGGAAGGTCAATCACCTAACCATTTAGCTTCAGTAAAAATTTCATTCAATTTGGAGTTGATTTGATACTCCAATTATATCCCCAAAATATTCAACTCAAAATTCAAACCCAATCTGGTTTTCACTGCTCATCTGTCCGAGTCGGGCTGGGTTCGAGTCTTTGACTCGACCCAACCAACTAATCGCATCGCACGGCGGTTGGGCTCGTCGGCGTGGCTCATCGGGGCGTTGGATTTCCATCGGGCGGTTCCGTTCAACCAAAGAAGGAGTTGACGCGGTCGATTGCCACCGTTGGATCGGATCGAGGGCCACCGCCGCGTCTCCTTCCTCGCTCTCTCTCGCTCCTTCTCGCTCGCGCGCGCCGAGCGCCGCGGCCGCTGGAGTCGTCGCAGTGGGGGCCTCCAACGACTTCTGCTGCCACGCATTGAATGCTCGACGTGCGGCCGCGCCCGAAGTCGTTTCCCCTGACCTCTCACCCACTCCCGCTCGAGAGAACCCGAGGCGCCATGGGAGAGAGAGAGAGAGAGAGCCGTTGAAGTCCCCGTGCCCCCACTGCTACTTAAGCTCCTACGACCCCTCCTTTGGCTTTCTTCCTTCTCTCAGCTACTCCCTCGTGCACTCACCGAGCTTGAGCGAGCCCCAAACTCCCCCGCGATCTCTTCCGCCATTGCCGCGCAGAGCTTCAGTGAAGCTCGCCCGGGCCCTCGGCTCGGCATTTGGTTCCTTCTCCACCTCCTCATCCCCGTGAGCATTACCCCTAACCCCGTGGCCTTGATCTTCGCAGAGGTCATCGATTTCGAGTTTTCCTCGGTGGCCGCAAGTGCCCCCTTCGTCCTCAAGTCCGGTGAAGGACCTCTCAGCCCGATCCCTTGCTCCGAGAGCATCCTGGTGTCTCCCTCTACCTAGTGCCCCCACTCATTGGAGCTCTGTGTCTCCCCAGATTGCTGGCACCGTCGGGCCTCTCTGCACCGCCGCTGCTCTTCGTCGCCGGTCATCTCCAGGCCTCCTCCGGCTTCATCGATTGCACCACTGCCTTCCGGAGCCCCCTGGTGAGCTTAAGCTCTTCTCCGTTTGGCCTTTGCCGCACTGTGCGCGCATTCCTTCTTCGGTCGCCGCGCCGCCGTTAGCCTCGTCGCTCGCGCGGCTACCATTTGGGCTCCGGTTGGTCGCGTTGGGTTCGTGTGACCCCGTAGTAACTTTAGCCGTCACTCGTTCGCGCGTAGTTTAGTCAGTCCGTCGTTTTCGTTTTCGGCCGTAGCACCTCTTCCGCCTCTCGCCGTCGCGCCGCCTCTCTGGTCCACCTCCGGCGAGTTTCCGGCCCCCACTAGATGCGCAATAGCTGTAGGGTTCCGTTTTAAGCCTTGTCCGCGCCGCCATGGCGATCTCGCGGCGACAAGCCGAACAAGCTTCGCGCCGGGAGCTCTCTGTTGTCGGACGGAGCTCGTGTCGGGCGGCGTGGCTCGTGGGATCGTCCGATCCAGATCTGCGGTCTCGCCCTCCACGTCGCCGCCCTCCTCTGCGCGCCCAGCGCTGTGCCGCGCGGATTCAACCGGGGACGTCCGATCTGTGATCGACGGCTCTCAATCGCCCACGTCGCTCTGAGTAGAAAACTTTCGGTTTTGGCCAAGTCTCAAAACAGAAAAATGTTAGTGCCTTCTCATTTTTGTATCTTTGTCATCTTAGCTCCAAACCAGATGATTCCAATTTTGTTAGCTTCCACATAACTTGAACCTAATTATAAAAATAGTTTCAGACCATGATCAAACCTGAAAAATCATTTTCAAAAATAGTAAACAAGTGAACTTAATGCTGTTTTTCAGAACTTTTAGCAAACTTGTAAAATGCATATCTTTTTATCTATAGCTCTTTTTTGTATGAATCCAATTGGAGTAGTTTCCTCTGATAGTCTAATTGCTAGGAAAATTAGTTTCATAAATCCTACTGTTGTTAAAATCATAAGGGCTATAATTTAGTTTTAATACCCTTTTAAACCATAAAAATCATAACTTTTGCAATATAACTCCAAATGACCTGAAATTTTTATGGGCTATCACTCTACCAGTATCTAGATACCATAAAAATTTCAGCTCCAAAATCATTAGGAAAATATGTTTGCTACAGTAAAATAAAATGGCCGAAAATAGCTATTTCCTTAATATCTTTTGCTCCAAAAATCCAAATTGAGTTTTTCCAGTTTCTATGCCTAGGTATATTCCTATTTTACCTTGTGTATGAATCTTGTGTCATTTGGATGCTTTTTGCTCAATATTTGTGATTAGGGTTTATTGCCTTATTGCTCTTTTGCCGTGTATTTGCTTATGCGATTAGGTGACGAAGAGTCCGTTGAGCCCGATAGCACATCAGAGCAACCTCTTGAGCAACAGCAGCCAGGCAAGCAGTTTGATCATATCCCCTTAATCCTATTATTTTCAAAGTTTAATACTTTGCTTCAACTGTATGTATGCATTGCTAATTTGTGTTAAATTATGGTTAGAAATCCTTTAGTTGCATCCCCTGTAGCTAAATGTTTATTCCTCTACTACATGAGCCTAGGTTATTTGCTGTGGTTAGGGTTCATGGTGGGGCCCTCATCACTTAGTAGTCACGTGTTATATTGCTTAGCCATGCTTAGTGTCGGAGTGCAGGCGATCATCGACTCTGTCGGTGGTCTGGATCACACAACTACTATTACTCTTATTATCCAACACTTGGTGTTTGGTGCCCTGATTAATTTTGCAAATCCATTTAAAAACAAAACTAAAAATGAAAAATTGGTTTCGACGCGGGCACAATGGTATGTTGGTGTGATTCTTTCTTGGGTGTGATCGGATTGGTGCCCGTGTCAATTAAGGACCGAGCATCTTGTGAGTCCCCGTTACTCAGGCATTTATTTGCGTACTAACCACACTAGGGGCATATGGAACCCCTCTTGACCGAGTACTTTGGCGTGTGCTAGGGCGGGTGGCAGGTGGTTTTTGTTGATTGGGAGCGTTGCAGTTGTCCGAAAAAGCTGGGCCTTTGTGGCAGTTGTCTTTTTCGGCTGGGCAACGTAGCGTATGGATTTCGGTCCATACGAGCGGGTCGTGCCTAGTACACAATATTGGAAAAGTCTCGTAGGACTTAGCCGTGCCGGCCTACCTACGGTAGTGGGCTGAATCATGTGGCTTAAAGGCGGTCTGAAGTGTGGGTAAAGTGGTACCACCCTGCAGGGATAAATCTATTCGAATAGCCTCGTCCTAGGTTATGGACGCGCTTGGGTAAGCTTTTCAAGAGCTAGTGTTATAACCTGTTTAAAAACTTAAAACTTGACGGGTGGTATGAACGGGGAGTTCATGCTATTGTTGTGGTGACTTGGGCGAGTCACTTCCAGGTGTTGGTGCTCTTTTACTTATTGTATACTTGGTCGCTATGATTATTTGAACCTTTAAAATGAATCGTAAACTTGCTTTTAAATGTATTACATTATTGCAAATAAATGTTGCTTTATGCTTAAATAAACCATATGGCCTCCAATTAAACAATTGCATATAGCTACATTATAGTTACCGTTATCTCACACGCGGCCTTGCGAGTACAAGTTGATGTACTCACATGCTTTGCATGCTAATCTTTTTGTTGCAGAGGAGGTTGCTCGTAAGCCAAGGTACTTCTGCGAGATGTGCTTGGGTTGGGAGAGCGAGTAGTTTCGCGGTCCGGTCGGTTGCCTAGTGGGTAAAGGCACATCGGTTGGCTCTTTGGTTCAGCCATCTTATGGCGCTTTTGTTTCCGCTGCTTATTTACTTTTGTGCTTATTGTCATTTGGCTGAAAGGCCCCCTTTTGTAATGACTCTGTTTAATTAATGTATGTCTTTTCCTCGTCTGTAATGTTTTGGTTCTATGTGATGAATGGAATTGATGCGTATGTTTGTATCGGGGTATGTATATGCATACAGGAAGTATACATGTCTAAGCGAGTTTTATTTAATTGGTAATGCTTGCTAAAGTATTACGAGTTAAATAAATCCAGGGTCCCCACAAGCTTGGTATCGAGCCATCTTGACCGTAGTAACCTAGGAGCTAGTCGTCTCTTAGGATATTTTGGGAAAACCAAATTTCAAGTACCAAATGGTTTGTGAAAACCTAAGTTGATTCTCGATTTACTCCTTACCTACCTTAGCTTTCTTCTCTCCTCTTACTCTAATTTGAGTTTTGAAAATTGTTTTCCTCTCTTCTTTTCAAAGATAATGTTAACTGTTAATTGGGTTTTGGGACCACCGAGTTTGGCAAATTGAATTGTGAGCTGCCCGTTCAAGGTTTTGAAGCTTACGGAATGGTTTGGTTACGACTAGGAGCTTGGATGCAAAATCGAACAATGGCGTCCGTTCCTGACAGCAGACTCGGAGGTTCTAATTAGGGTAGAGAATGAGAGAATAAAACGACTAAAATTTGAAGGGAATAAAAGGGTAGGATGTGATAATAGTTCGCTAAGTATCTAGCGCTATCTTGGTTGATTTATTTTGCTTAATGGCAGTGTTTGCTCTAGGTCTTCCTGTTAGAATTTTGTCTTCCTGATCGATTACTCGTTCATTCAATACGAGTGGGTCGTATCGAGAAGTTGGCGTTTAACCTTGGTCTTTCTCGTCGTTGTAGAGTTGTTTTAAAGATTTTGCTTTCATTACTTCTGTTGTTGTTAAATCTTACTTTTCAAGTATTAGTTGCTAACATAAAATTTTAAATGAAACAGGATGCCTCCCCGTCGTGTTACTAGATCTCAGTCCGTGGACCCGGATGAGGAGCTTCCTCCTCCTCAGTCCATGGCCGAGGTGTTGCTTCGATCGAGCGCAACCGCATGGATCGACGCGGATCACGGAGGCGTGCGCGAACACCGCCTCCGCCGCCGCGCCAGATCGGGGAGGTGGGGTGGCCACCACCGCGTGGGGACTATCGAGTTCCTCCGCACTCGGCCCCCACCTTCTCCAGTGCGAGGACCCGCCGACGCCGGACGATCGGGCTGCGTCAAAGTTGAGCGGAAGCTCGGCATCGCGCGATGCCGAGCGGAGAAGGCACTGCTCGCCTCCCACCGCTTGGAGGCGCTCTCTCTGGTGGGAGAGTTTTCGCTATCGCGCCACCGCCATGTAGTCTCGAGGAGGAGTTCCGCTCCGCCTCCGACGCTCTCACATCCCCGGGTGTGATGACGCCAAGAAGAGGGAGTTTTTGGCCCTTGCTGCGGGCGGCGCCGCGCTTCGGAGTATTTATACGAGTTCAACCATCCGCTCGTTATGCTCGGAGGAGGTGGCCACCGTGCGGCCAAGCGAGAGAAGTTCAGGTTGGCTTGTCCTTGGAGCTTGGGACAAGCTCTCCATCGTCGACTTCCCGACTTCGTGCCTTGGTGGACAAGGCCATCGTTGGTGAGCACTCTAGTAGGGAGCGAGCGAGTCCCGCAAGCGCAAGTGGGAGGCTCAAGACTCACCAGGGGAGTGCCCCTCGCCTACCACTCGGTGTCCCGACCTCGTGCACCACTTGTGAGGTCGGTGGCATCTCCGTGACGTTCGTCGCGGCCGTGGATCGCCCACGTGCCCTCGCGGCTCCCAGGTGGCTTCCGCAACCCAGTGCGGAGGTCACACGCGCGTGTGGCCTTAAGGGCATTACGCGAACAAGCTGTCCCAAAAGGACAGGGGCAGGGCAGAGGCGAGAGCCCTCGCCCTAATGGAGGACGCGGGCATGGAGCTGGTTCGTCCCAGGACCAGAAGGTTGCCCCTACTGCCCGTGGAGTGGGTAGTGGCCGGGTCAACCTAGTCACCGCTGAGGAGGCTCAGGAGGCGCCCGACGTGGTGTTGGGTACCCTTCCTGTCAACTCCTACCCCGCTCTGTTTTATTCGATTCTGGAGCATCGCATTCTTTTATATCTCGCATCTTTTGCTGCATTGTGTGGCCTTTGTTTACTCCATTGTCTATCCCGCTTCGATTCGCTCTCCGGTTCGGAAATGAGAGCCGAATTAGAGTGTAGGATGTCCCCATCGAGATCGAGGGAGTGAGATTCTGGGCGAATCTTATCCTCCTCAACTCGGCTAGCTTAGATGTGATCCTTGGTATGGATTGGTTAGCCCGGCATCTAGGCCAGATAGACTGTGCTAGGAAGATGGTCTTTCTCACCAGTCCGTCCGCGAGCAGTTGGGTTCTCACCGGCTACAAGGACCGCGTCTCTTCGCTACCGAAGCGAAGCCATCTCCGAGATTCGTGAAGTCCCCGTTGTTTGCGACTTTGTGGAGGTCTTCCCGACGAGTTGCCCTAATGCCACCCGCTCGAGCCTCGGAGTTCGTCATCGAGTTGGTGCACGCACCGCCCGATTGCAAGAAGTCCTCACCGAATGAACACGGATGAGCTAGTGGAGTCAAGAAGCAACTTGAAGACACGCAAGCGAAGGGTTTCATTCGGCCTAGTTCGTCTCCGTGGGGTTGCCCAGCCATCTTCGTAAAGAAGAAGGATAATACCCTACGGATGTGTGTTGATTATCGCCCACTTAATGAAGTGACGATAAAGAACAAGTATCCCTTGCCTCGGATCGACGATCTTTTTGATCAATTGGCGTGAGCACGTGTCTTCTCAAGATTGATCTAAGAGTTGGTTATCACCGTGTTCGTATCCGGACGGAGGATATTCCGAAGACGGCGTTCTCTACTCGTTACGGTCTGTACGAGTATACTGTCATGTCTTTCGGCTTAACCAATGCTCCAGCCTTATTCATGAACCTTATGAACTCGGTCTTTATGGAGTATTTAGATAAGTTCGTTGTGGTCTTCATCGATGATATCCTTATCTACTCCAAGGATGATGAAGAACACGCCGAGCATCTGAAGCTTGTGTTAGGCAAGCTTCGTGAGCACCAGCTGTACGCGAAGTTCAGCAAGTGCGAGTTCTGGTTGAAGGAAGTGGCATTCCTTGGCCACGCTTCTCGGCGAGGGGCGAGTCGCTGACCCTAGCAAAGTCATGCGATGTACTTTCTCGAGTCACCCGCGGTGACCGAGGTGCGGAGTTTTCTGGGTTTAGCGGGATATTATCGCCGCTTTATCGAGAACTTCTCCAAAATCGCGAAGCCAATGACGGAGCTGCTCAAGAAGGACAAGAAGTTCTTGTGGTCTGATGCTTGTGAGGAAAGTTTTCGAGTACTCAAGAAGCGTTTAACCACAGCGCCTGTTCTCGTTCTTCCTGACATCCATCGCAGTTCGATATCATCGCGATGCTTCCTTCGGGTCTCGGTTGTGTCCTTATGCAAGAAGGCAAGGTAGTGGCCTATGCATCAAGGCAACTGAGAACCCATGAACTTAACTACCCTACCCATGACTTAGAGCTTGCGGCTGTGATTCATGCGCTTAAGATCTGGCGACATTACCTTATCAGAATCAGTTGCAGGTCTATTCCGATCACAGAGCCTCAAGTACTTGTTCACCCAACCGGATCCGAACCTCGGGCGAGAGGAGGTGGTTGAGCCGATCAAGGACTATGACATGGGTATTCACTACCATCCGGCAAGGCCAATGTCGTTGGCGATGCTTAGTCGTAAGGCGCATTGCAATGTATTGTGGCTCGGCAACATCACCCACCCTTTTGAGGCATTTGGCGCCCAACCTAGGTTTGGTCGAGCAGGTTCTCTTGCGGCATTAGTTGTGCAACCAACCCTGGTAGATCAAATCAAGGCCGCCCAGCAGACAGATGTTGGAGTGGGCCATATTAAGGAGAATGTCCAGAGCGGAAGAACCACGACATTCTCGGTAGATGACCTTGGTATTGTGAGGTTCTGACGCGCCTTGTAGTCCCTAGGGTCGTGGAATTACGGGATGCGATTCTCCACGAAGCCCATGACTGTCGCCTTTCTATTCACCCCGGGGCCACCAAGATGTATCAAGATCTCCGGCAGAGGTTTTGGTGGACCCGAATGAAGAGAGATTGCGCGTTTCGTTGCCGAGTGCGACGTATGCTGTCGGGTAAAGGCCGAGCATCAGCGTCCCGCGGGACTGCTTCAGCCTTTGCCGATACCAGAATGGAAGTGGGATTCGATCGGGATGGACTTCATTACCGGTCTACCTGTCTCCGTGAAGAATGATGCTATCCGGGTCGCCGTTGATCGGTTGACCAAGGTAGCTCATTTTCTCGCCAAGACGAACCACCCTTAGTGTGAAACTTAGCGCACCTCTACCTCTCCCGTATCGTAGCCCGCATGGTGTACCAAAGACGATTGTCTCCGACCGTGGTGCGCTATTCACCGCACGATTTTGGAAGAGTGCGCAGCGGCTATGGGAACTCGCTTTCTTTCAAGATCACAGATCATCCCCAAACCGATGGTCGACCGAGAGGGTCAACCAGGTTTTGGAAGACATGCTTCGTGCTTGTGTTCTCGATTATGGGAAGCATTGGGAGAAATGCTTGCCATTCGCGAAGTTTTCTTACAACAACGACTTTCAAGCCGGTCTCGTGATGGCACCTTTCGAGGCCTTGTACGGGAGAAAGTGCAGAACCCCATTGTATTGGTGCGAGACCGTGAGAGACCGTTCTTTGGTCCGGACTCGATCAATGAGGCCGAGTCGAGTCCAACTTATCCGCGGATCGCTACGCACACCAATCCCGGCAAAAGAGCTATGCGGATCGCAGCGCCGACCCTTGAGCTTTGAGCCCGATGACTATGTTTACCTCAAGGTCTCTCCTTTGAGGGGTCATCGGCGTTTGGTGTCAAGGGCAAGTTAGCTCCTCGATATGTGGGTCCTTACCGCATCATCGAGAAGATAGGAGCCGCCGCCACAGCCGGATTTACTGCGGGTCTCGAGGGGTACATGATGTATTTCATGTATCCCACCAAGAGATGCCTCCGTGTTCGACCGAGGAAACTCCGTTGGAAGCCCTCGACGCCCAAGAAGATTTGACCTATCGCGAAGGCCCGGTTCGCATCCTCGAGGAGGCCGAGCTGAGAACTAGGAATCGCTCCATTAAGTTCTTGAAGGTTCGGTGGTCGAACCATTACGAGGATGAGGCTACTTGGGAACGAGAGGATCGTCTGCGTGCGGACTACCCTTCTTTCTTTTCCGAGTGAGCCAAAATCTGGGACGAGATTTGCTAGGGGAGGTTTTAATGACCCCAAAATGACCTTCTTAAGATGTGTGCTTCAAATGTAACCTAATATTAGGTTCGTGTTTCAAATGTAATCAAATGTGTACATTTTGAAACTTTTCACACATCTTAACCTCTCGTAACTATTGTTATATTTCTTGAAAAGAAAATTCATGAATTAAACATTCAAATTCATATTCCAACTCAAGTCCAAAAACATATTTGAGTATTGTCTCAAGTCCAAAACCTTTCAAACTTTTATCATAAGTTATTGGGGTGATATTGTGCACCCCTGATTTTTTCCCAAATTTTTAGAATTTATTTGAGCCATCTTTTGCTCAGTCAAACCCATTTTAAATTTAGTCAAACCCCAGTTTATCACTTCTGAAATTTTTAACATCAAATTTAATGCACAAAAACTTCTGAAAATTTTTGGGAAGGTCAATCACCTAACCATTTAGCTTCAGTAAAAATTTCATTCAATTTGGAGTTGATTTGATACTCCAATTATATCCCCAAAATATTCAGCTCAAAATTCAAACCCAACTGTTTCACCGCTCATCTGGTGCGAGTCGGGCTCGGTTCGAGTCTTTTGACTCGACCCAACCAGCTAACTCGCACGGCGCGGCGGTTGGGCTCGCCGACGTGGCTCATCGGGGCGTTGGATTTCCATCGCGTTCCGCTCAACCAAAGAAGGAGTTGACGCGGCCGATTGCCACCGTTGGATCCGGATCGAGGGCCACCGCTGCGCCTCCTTCCTCCGCTCTCCTCGCTCCTTCTCTCGCTCTCGCGCGAGCGCCGCGGCTTGCTGGAGTCGCCGCGCGTGGGGCCTCCAACGACCGCCGCCACGCATTGAATGCTCGACGTGCGGCCGCGCAAGTCGCTTTCCCGACCTCTCACCCACTCCCGCCGTCGAGAACCCGAGGACGCCGCGCCATGGGGAGAGAGAGAGAGAGAGAGCCGTTGAAGTCCCGTGCCCCACCGCTACTTAAGCTCCTACGACCCTCCTTTGGCTTTCTTCCTTCTCTCGCCTACTCGTGCACTCACCGAGCTTGAGCGAGCCCCAAACTCCCCGCGATCTCTTCCGCCATTGCCGCCGCAGAGCTTCACGGTGAAGCTCGCCCAAGGCCCCCGCTCGGCATTTGGTTCCTTCTCCACCTCCTCATCCCCGTGAGCATTACCCTAACCGCTGGCCTTGATCTTCGCAGAGGTCATCGATTTCGGAGTTTTCCCTCGGGGCGCAAGTGCCCCTTCGTCCTCAAGTCCGTAAGGACCTCCTCGGCCGATCCCTTGCTCCGAGCATCTCGTGTCTCCTCTACCTAGTGCCCCACTCATTGGAGCTCTGGTCTCCCAGATTGCCGCACCGTCGGGCCTCTCGCACCGCCGCGCTTAAATCGCCGGTCATCTCGGGCCTCCTCCGGCTTCATCGATTGCACCACCGCTTCCGGAGCCCCCGTGAGCTTAAGCTCTTCTCCGCTTGGCCTTTGCCGCACTGCGTGGCCGCAGATTCCTTCTTTTCGGTCGCGCCGCCGCGCCGTTAGCCTCGGCCGCCCGCTACCATTTGGGCTCGGCTGGTCGCGCGGTTCGTGTGACCGTAGTAACTTTAGCCGCCACTGCTCGCGCGTAGTTTAGTCGATCCCGCTCGCTGCTGCCGTAGCACCTCTTCCGCCTCGCCGTCGCGCCTCTCTCGTCCACCTCGGCGAAGTTTCCGCCCTACTAGATGCGCAATAGCTGTAGGGTTCCGCTTAAGCCTTGTCCGCGCCGCCATGGCGATCTCGCCGCGATAAGCCGGGCAAGCTTCGCGGCGGGAGCTCCTCTGTTGTCGGACGGAGCTCGTGTCGAGCGACGTGGCTCGCAGGGATCGTCCGATCCGCAGATCTGCGGTCCTCGCCTCCACGCCGCCGCCCTCCTCTGCGCGCCAGCGCTGTGCATGGATTCAACCGGGACGTCCGATCTGTGATCGACGGCTCTCAATCGCCCACGCCGCCGAGTAGAAAACTTTCGTTTTGGCCAAGTCTCAAAACAGAAAAATGTTAGTGCCTTCTCATTTTTGTATCTTTGTCATCTTAGCTCCAAACCAGATGATTCCAATTTTGTTAGCTTCCACATAACTTGAACCTAATTATAAAAATAGTTTCAGACCATGATCAAACCTGAAAAACCATTTTCAAAAATAGTAAACAAGTGAACTTAATGCTGTTTTTCAGAACTTTTAGCAAACTTGTAAAATGCATATCTTTTTATCTATAGCTCTTTTTTGTATGAATCCAATTGGAGTAGTTTCCTCTGATAGTCTAATTGCTAGGAAAATTAGTTTCATAAATCCTACTGTTGTTAAAATCATAAGGGCTATAATTTAGTTTTAATACCCTTTTAAACCATAAAAATCATAACTTTTGCAATATAACTCCAAATGACCTGAAATTTTTTATGGGCTATCACTCTACCAGTATCTAGCTACCATAAAAATTTCAGCTCCAAAATCATTAGGGAAAATATGTTTGCTACAGTAAAATAAAAATGGCCGAAAATAGCTATTTCCTTAATATCTTTTGCTCCAAAAATCCAAATTGAGTTTTTCCAGTTTCTATGCCTAGGTATATTCCTATTTTACCTTGTGTATGAATCTTGTGTCATTTGGATGCTTTTTGCTCAATATTTGTGATTAGGGTTTATTGCCTTATTGCTCTTTTGCCGTGTATTTGCTTATGCGATTAGGTGACGAAGAGTCCGTTGAGCCCGATAGCACATCAGAGCAACCTCTTGAGCAACAGCAGCCAGGCAAGCAGTTTGATCATATCCCCTTAATCCTATTATTTTCAAAGTTTAATACTTTGCTTCAACTGTATGTATGCATTGCTAATTTGTGTTAAATTATGGTTAGAAATCCTTTAGTTGCATCCTCGTAGCTAAATGTTTATTCCTCTACTACATGAGCCTAGGTTATTTGCTGTGGTTAGGGTTCATGGTGGGGCCCTCATCACTTAGTAGTCATGTGTTATATTGCTTAGCCATGCTTAGTGTCGGTAGTCCGCGATCATCGACTGTCGGTGGTCCGGATCACACAACTACTATTACTCTTATTATCCAACACTTGGTGTTTGGTGCCCTGATTAATTTTGCAAATCCATTTAAAAACAAAACTAAAATGAAAAATTGGTTTCGACGCAGGGCACAATGGTATGTTGGTGTGATTCTTTCTTGGGTGTGATCGGATTGGTGCCGTGTCAATTAAGGACCGAGCATCTTGTGAGTCCCGTTACTCGTGCATTTATTTGCGTACTAACCACACTAGGGGCATATGGAACCCTCTTGACCGAGTACTTTGGCGTGTGCTAGGGCGGGTGGCGGTGGTTTTGTTGATTGGGAGCGTTGCGCTTGTCCGAAAAAGTCGGGCCTTTGTGGCGCTTGTCTTTTTCGTCGGGCAACGAGCGTATGGATTTCGGTCCATACGAGCGGTCGTGCCTTGTACACAATATTGGAAAAGTCTCGAGGACTTAGCTGTGCCGCCTACCTACGGTAGTGGGCTGAATCATGTGGCTTAAAGGCGGTCCAAGTGTGGGTAAAGTGGTACCACCCCGCAGGATAAATCTATTCGAATAGCCTCGCCCTAGGTTATGGACGCGCTTGGGTAAGCTTTTCAAGAGCTAGTGTTATAACCTGTTTAAAAACTTAAAACTTGTGGGTGGTATGAACGGGAGTTCATGCTATTGTTGTGGTGACTTGGCGAGTCACTTCCAGTGTTGGTGCTCTTTTACTTATTGTATACTTGGTCGCTATGCATTATTTGAACCTTTAAAAATGAATCGTAAACTTGCTTTTAAATGTATTACATTATTGCAAATAAATGTTGCTTTATGCTTAAATAAACCATATGGCCTCCAATTAAACAATTGCATATAGCTACATTATAGTTCCGTTATCTCACACGTCCGCCTTGCAGTACAAGTTGATGTACTCACATGCTTTGCATGCTAATCTTTTTGTTGCAGAGGAGGTTGCTCATAAGCCAAGGTACTTCTGCGAGATGTGCTTGGGTTGGGAGAGCGAGTAGTTTCGCGGTCCGGTCGGTTGCCTAGTGGGTAAAGGCACATCGGTTGGCTCTTTGGTTCAGCCATCTTATGGCGCTTTTGTTTCCGCTGCTTATTTACTTTTGTGCTTATTGTCATTTGGCTGAAAGGCCCCCTTTTGTAATGACTCTGTTTAATTAATGTATGTCTTTTCCTCGTCTGTAATGTTTTGGTTCTATGTGATGAATGGAATTGATGCGTATGTTTGTATCGGGGTATGTATACTGCACTTCTGGGAAGTATACATGTCTCGGGGCGGGTTTTATTTAATTGGTAATGCTTGCTAAAGTATTACGAGTTAAATAAATCCTGGTCCCCACATAACTTCTGCTCGAGACAGCTAGGAACAGGTGAAAATCGACTAAAGGAGGGTCTGACACTAAGCTAACTCATATCACTTCTTACCCAGATTAACCCTTCAAGTTTTTAGTTGTATTTACTCTCATTTCCTACCTTAATTACTCACCACTAGCTAGCTGTCCAAAGATATGCACTAGCTGTCCGTAATTTCTCCTTCAATCCCTTAGCCGAAATTTGAAGTTCCAGGCGCCTATTTCATACTCCAAACAGCCAAGACTCGGTTTAAGGCTCTCATGGTGCTCCCAAAACCAAGTTAATCGACAAACACTTACCTTTGAAAAGAAAATGAGAGGGAAAAAGTTTTCCAAATCTAACCAAGAATAAGGTGAGATGAACAAGCTAAGATAGGTAAGGAGTAAAATTAGAGAACTTACTTAAGTTTTCATAAACTATTTGAAAGTAAGTTTTCAAAATATCCTAAAGGCGACCAAGCTAGGGTTTCTACACAAGATGGCTCGATACCAACTTTGTGAGGACCTGAATATTTAACTAGTAACACTTAACCTCCAAATGGTTCTAGCATTACTAATTAAACATTCTAAGCCTCGATGGACATATGCTCCCTGCACTGCAGCATATGCACATCATCACAAAATTATACATCAATTCCATACACATACATCACTAAGTTCAACAACGACATAAAGTAAAGTTATTACAAAAGAGAGCCGACCGGCCAAATAGAATAATATACAAGAATGACAATGAAGCAAAATGTGCCATAAGATGGCTAGAACAAAAGTCGACCAGGTTAGCCACACACCCACAAGGCAACCGACCAGGCCGCCAAGCTAGTCGCCCTGCTAGCTACCACAACACAGCTCACAAAGTGAGGCCCTTCTGCTCACCTTCCTCCTCTCGCAACAAAACAATTAAGCATAGCAACCGAGTACAAAGATTGTCTTTGTACCGCAAGACCGACGTGTGGATTAGCACCTATTCATAAACTACATGCGTGCTCATTTAGGTGGAGGTTGTATGTCTCATTTTGCATGAAGCCAATTTTATTTGCAATAATGTAATACATTTTAAAAGCAAGTTTGCAAATCTTAGTTATCAAAGTAACGATGAGTACGTATACATACAAGTAACCACTGAAGTGACTATCCCAATAGTCACCACAACATAGCACGAATCCCCGATTCGCACTCACCCATCAAGTTTTAATTTAAAAGGTTGTAGTCTAACTCTTGAAAGACCTCCCAAGCGTGTCCATAACCTAGACGAGGCTATTCGAATAGTTTTAACCTGCAGGGTGTACCAATGTACCCACACTCGCATCGCCTTTAAGCCAAAAGCACACTTCGTAGGTATGCCAACACGGCTAAGTCCTACGAGACGCTTTCCAATATTGTGTATTAACTACGAGCCGCTCGTATGGGTAGAAACACCATACGCTTACATTGCAAGCCGAAGACAACAAATCCCATCCCGGGTGAAGTCTTCCGGACACTACAATGCTCCCAACACCATCCCTCCCGCGACCTCCCGCGACCGGAGCCAATACACGCCAAAGTACTAAATCAAGAGAGGTCCCATACCCTCTAGTGTGGTTAGCACGCTAAAATGCTTGGTTTAGTGTAACAAGATGTTCGGTCCTTGTTGACTTAGGCACCATTCCAATCACACCGATAATCACACCAACATACCATTGTGCCCAAGTCTAAATCATTTTGCTTTTAGTTTTAGTTTTCACAAGTAGACATGGCACAAGGTGGAAATCATAAATCATAATAAGTTTTGTGTGATCAAGGTTATCGACAAGTCGATAACCGCCATTTCTACCGAAGCTAAGCATGGCTAAGCAATTAGTTCGAACTACTAAGTGACAAGAGCCCATCCACGAACTCTAAATCACAGCAAGTAACCTAGGCTCATGGTAGTAGAGGATAATCATTTGCTAAGGAAATGCATCTACTAGGCCAACTATTAAAACAAAGTAGCAATGCATACATAGAATTTGTAATCAACATAAATACTTAAAATACTGGGATTAACATGATCAAACTGCTTGCCTTCTTGCTGTTGCTCAATTGGTTATGAGGATCGTCTCGGATTACCGCAAATGTCTAATCCTAAGCTAAAGGCAAAAGAACCAAGAACAACCAATAAGACGAGCCACAAATAAACAAAAGAGCAAGCAAAACTTAACCAAATGCGATTTAAATTTACACATAAGGTAGAATACGAATATACCTAGACATAGAAACTGAAAACCTAATTTGGATTTGTGGTGCAAAAGATAATGCATAAAAATACATTTTCGCCATAATTAGCACTGTAGCAAAAATATTTTCTAGAGAGATTTTGAAGCTGGAATTTTTATGGTAGCTACCTACTGGTATAGAGGTAACCCATATAAAATTTCAGGTCATTTGGAGTTAAAGTGATTTAGTTATGATTTTTCTAAGATGCAAAATTGGCATAATGCACTTTCCAGAGCATAAATATGTTCAAAACTAATTTTACAAAGAAGTATACCAACAGAGGGTTTTCTAGAATTTATCAAATATATTTTGCATTTACAGAGAATTACTTGTGCATTTTATAAGTCTTCCGTAATTTTCTAAATGCTAAAAATAGGTACTAACTCATTAATCAAGGTTTCTCATATAATCTTGACCTACCATCATTTTTATATTAACATTGGGTTAATAACAAATTTATCAAGGTTGGAATCATTCATTTTGGACATACACAGAGCAAGATATGCATTTTCTAAAGTTTTATTCATTTTCTCGAATATTCAAAATGTGTAAATCAAGTTATTCCTAGTTATACAATTTTCGCTCATCGAACATGCTTAAATCCATTTTTATAATAAGCTAAAGTGATAACATAATTTATTACGCTTGGAATTAACTAAAAAGTAGCTAAAATGAATTAGTTATGAGTTTCTAAAGTTTTACATCATTTTCAACGTTAAATAAATACTTACCAAATACGTAACAACCCAAAACAAAGAAAACGACGGACGCCGTGGCCGCAGATTTAAAATCCAATGTACCACGACGCCGAAATAGCGACGTGGCGCCAAACCTAATCGGGGTCCACCGTTGGATCAAGATCCAACGCCCAAACGAGTGCATGCAACCGACGACGCGCGTTGTTTGCTGAACCACGACCGCAGATCTAAAGATGAACGGCTTAGAACCCACATCTAACCGGAAGGTCCGATTGCACACATGATCTCACCGCAGATCGCGAGATGGACGGTCCAGATGATGAGGGGAACCGAGGGTCCGAACGCATACAAGATCTAGGCCGCTGATCAAGGGATCGACGGTGGCTATTGATTGAAGTTCAAAGGATGCCGACACGTGGGACACGCATGTCGCTGACCTTGAGTCACACACGCGGACTTTCAAAGACACGAGCACGTGATGCGCCGCCCACCCGCTTGGCGGATCGACAGGAGTTTTTAGGACAGCGACATTAATCAAACTAATGATTAGCGCTTTAATGTGTCCTAATGATTGGCACGTATGGTTTGCTGTTTAAGGCCCACCTAGCAGTGACACAAGGTGGCGGCTTAGGACAAAATTATTGCTAATAATGATTAGCAATAAAAGGATGTAAAAGAGACACTAATGACTCTCGATTTCAAATCTGCTTCACGGGCCCACAAGTCGCTGACACAATTGCCCGGATTAAGACACAATAATGACATCCAATGATCACCAATGATTAGGCAATTATCGTGCCCTCTAAACAAATGACTAAAACGGAGTTCCTCCCGAAAATCCCGAGCTACTTCCACGCTTATCGCCGGCATGGCGACCGTCACGCGCGGCCAACCAAGTAGTGAAATGGAATCGCAATAACCTTACTGACCTAGCGGTGGCAATCACGCGCGTGAGGGATTAGAACGCCGCCAGCGGAAAATGAAAACGGAGCCTTCATCGCTAAGTACGAAAATAGCGAGAAGCTCACCAGCAATTCGAGAAGCGGTGCCGAGCCTCTAGGGATTAATAAGGAGCTACCTTAACGGGAGGAGCTTCAAAAGATGGTCGAGATGCTTGCCTCACTGTGGAGGCTTGCTGACTTGAAGAAGAAAGGTGCAAATTGGTGCCTCAAGCAAAATGAGTGGCACCAAAACACCAACATAGCTTCTATAAGGTTCACAAAAGCTATATGAGCAAAGAATTGAAAATGGAGCACTCACTGAAATGAGGAAGAAGATGACCAATTGACCAATTTGAATAAACCCCAAATTGGACAATTCCTCGAGAGTCAAATCCAAAATTAAGTGAGGGGAAATGTTCAAGGTGATAAATAGATGAGGTTAGGCAAAGAAACATGAAGGAGGACCACTGAACACCAAGAACACCAATGGAGCTCCACGGTTCAACAATGGTGGATTGTCTGCTTTGAGGTGTTAAGCTCCAAAATTGAAAATGGAGCTCAATGGCAGTGTAAAGGAACACCAGAGTGTTGGGGTGTTTATAAGGCTTTGAAAGCATTAGGTTTGACAATAATGCTTTGGGAGACATGGTGCAAAGCACAAGGCATGGCCGAAAGTGAAAAAGGTGGAGATGATGGCATAGGTATGGCTCGCCGCATATGTCTCCCATACCCCTAAATGTTAACTAGATGACCGTAGGGAGCAAGATTTGACACCTCCACCCTCTGCACCGCATGCATGGATCTGGGAGGTAGGAGACGATGCGAATGTACTAGGAGGATTTTCACCGCTGGATTAGACACGGACGGCCGAGATAGCGCCACGCTGCGCTTCAAAACACAACGGAGATTGCAGCCCTACGATTAGAAACGACGATCAGATTGCCCCACGCCGCAAACTCTATTTACAACGAGCAGTACGCGAGCGCTGGATCTTAATCCAACGGCTCGATTCAAAAATGCAACCGAGGGTCCAAGGCTTCGGAAATCTCAACGGTTGATGGGGATCTATCGGCCGACATTCGGATTTGCAACCGAAGGTCCGGCGATACACGCGCGGCCGCGGCGATTTAGATCTAACGGACGCAGATCGACAAGCTTTTAAAGAGTGGCTCGCGCGCTTAGTTGAGGATCAATCAAGTGGCTCGAGCCCAGTCCGACTCGAACCCAAGCAACAAAGAAACCAAGTTTGACTTTTGAAAGAACAGACTCGAAGATTTATTTGAGGTAGCAAAATAACTCCAAAAATTATGAAAATTTTACAGGAGCTTGCTAACTCAGATATTAACCTTGTGTAAAATTTTCAGAGATTTTTATGCTGCGAATAAATCTCCAAAATTCTGCAAGGCTCTGCTTTAATGTTTGACTCGAGAGTCAAACAGTTTGATCGCTCTAAAAATTTTCAAACAATTTCTAAAAATTGTGAGATTTTTCAGAGGGTCACATACCATCACAGACTTAGGAGAAATATTTCCAGAGGATGATCATAAGATTTGACAAGATTGTTTTTGAATAACAAGATTTGATCAACAAGACTTGTGACAATGTATTTCCATAATTCCTTGTACAAGAATTTCTTGGCACCACGTAGAATTACATGATGTAAGAAAAAGTTTTAATTTCTACTGATTTTCTTACATTTGAAACACAAGCCCAAAATTGGGATGTTACATTCCACGCACTCCGACAGGGCAACCGCACGGTGAATGAATATCTTCACCGATGCAATCAACTTGCCCGCTACACCCCAACCGACGAGCTGCAGAGATGAGGATAGACAGAAAGGTTCCTAGAGGGATTAAATGATGATATCTCGCCTGTCTAACCGATCTCTCAAAATTTCACCAACTTCCAAA
>JAYEVH010000345.1:0-189832 GCA_036346255.1 Ampelocalamus luodianensis
TTTTGTGAGTCCGTGTTTACTTTTATGGTTTGAGCGGTCCTCTATTGCTGTCTTAGCATTTCTTAATTGAATGTTTAGGTGGGGAACTGGTTCCGAGGCGCACCCTCTCTTCATATTCTTCGCTCTCGCACGCACGTTGAGGCAAGTGTATCGCTTGATCCTTATTTGTGATTGCTTGGACGTGAATGCGGGTTTGATGCTTGTTAATGTCGTGGTGGTTTCTGATAAGCGTGCATAATCAGAATGGTGAATGTTCAAACTATGGGTATGTTTTATTCATGAAAGTTGTTATTGCCTTTATTCACGAATGTTGTTATCGCTTTAATTCAAGAATGTGGAGTTATTGCCTTTATTCATGAATGTTGTTACCACCATTGGTGCTTGATGTTGAAAAGAGATGGTGCATAATGCATTTTTATATCATGTTGAGGCCTGGTCTTGTGATGACCAAGCATGCACATCTTTGAGGTCCCCGCCATGAATGTGACGGGTTTGAGATCCCCACACCCGTGGAGTGTAATGATGAGGTCCCCAATACCTCATGAGTATTGGGCATTGGTCCCCGTATGCACGCTGCCATTGCATGTGGTATGCGGCAACGGTTATATACTTTGCATTACCGTCAGTAATGCACAAAGAAAGTTAAAGAGAAAGGAACCCCGAGCATTGCATTTGCACGTGAGTTGTGTTATTGTTGATCTCTATATATGGATGTTGATGTTATGGATTGAATTATGCTGCCTTTTATTTATGTACTTGCCGAGTCTGGTGGACTCACTCTGCTTTCTTGTTGTTTTTTAGGTACCCAGCCAAGCTACAAAGATGCATGGGAGTGGAGTAGCGTTATGCTTTGCACGCACAACGTCATGAACCTAAATTTCTGATCATGCCTTATTAAATAAGCTACCGATCAAAGATTTGACCTGCTTATAAGTTACCGTGATTCTTATTTGTAATAATGAAGAGTAGTCTAGTTGGAAGTTTGAGGATTTGTTCAATGATTAGTAAGATCTTGAGTATTTATAGTTGATCTTGAATATTGCAAGATTTTGCTATAACTCCTTTAACTCGTTGAAACCCATGTGATGTAGAAATACAAAGGAAACTCATTAAATTTAGTAAATTATCTTAGTTTAGTTTTTGTGTAAGGCAACTCAGAGTAGCATTCTTGGCTCTTGTGGAGCGGGGTGTTGAGCAATGGTATCGAGCGGCAAAGACGTCCGTGGTGACTGATTTACAACTTAGGCAACTTAAATTGCTAAAATTCTGTGAATGGTTAATGAACTTAAAAATTTGACACATGGTGCAGTGAGAATGGGAATGGGCATATCATTGCATTTTCGCTCGTTATATCGTATTGATGATTGCCGTATGAATTGAGTATGATTGCTCATTAATGGATTATATAATTATTATGTGTGGTGATAACCCTTGTTGAGAGGTTGAAGTCGTGGTTGTGGCCCCGGGTTTTACCAGTTACACCACCGTCATGAGATGAGAATAGGGAAGTGGTTACCCGGAGATCGTGGATACAAAGCGTTGATAGCAAGTATATATATTTAGAAGAGTTGTTCTCTCCTTGAAATTTGATTTGGTCAACTCTTATCCTGTTGTGATTGATGAGTTTCTCTTGGGTATTAGTTCATCCCGCTTGATGGGTTGCTTTGAATTAGGTTTCATTGGCTTAACTTGTCCCTTAAAGTAATTATTGTTTTTTCCTATTGTTGAGTTATTCTTGTGGCTGGTGGACTTGGTTAGTTGTCAATACTCGACTTTTGTATTGGGGTTTCATTTTCTTACGGGAAAACATGACCTATTTATTTCAACGGATGATTTGGATAATGAAAGTTTTTTTGCAAGTCCTGTAGTATGTGGAGGCTTTGACTCAATGTATCTCTCGAGTATTTGGAGTGTTGAAGATTGATGGTTCTTTTATGGAAGAAGTTGTTAAACCTTTAGTAGTGTTTTGGCTTGTTGCTTTATAAGTTATAATCAAAGCAATTAATGGAAAAGGTATGGATTATCAGTTAGGTCTCTGGTGTGGTGTATAATCGATCCTAACTAAGATCACTGGAAGGAAAGTTGATTAATTTGATGGTGCCATATAGTAGTTCTTGTTGAACGGTGATTAAGGGTATGGTTAAACCTAATTGGAATCAATAGAGTTATTAAAAGATGTGGAACTTTGATGAAAAGGTTGATCATTAGAGTCGTTTTAGTTTACTAAACTTGTTAGATTATTTGATTTGAATGGATTAATCTAACTATGTAGGAAGGAAATATAAGGATGTGTTTGATCGTTGTCTTAATAGATGATAATATGTAATTATCTTTAATTGGCTATTTGATGATTTTATTTTTGCTCGTGAGAAGGCAAATAGAGAAAGGACCATCAATTTCGCTCTAAGGTTGAATAATCATCAATGGTTTAGGATGGGATTTAATAGGTGACTTGTGTTTGTGTGATGGTGAAATTGCTGATAATAGTATATCTTTGATGAAAGGGTTTTGTGTAATCTTTTAAATTTTGTAGTAGATTCTAAAAAAAGTGGTTGTCTGTAGTGAAGTTATAAGAATTTGTGTACTTTCATTTGAGGATGAGATGATAAAGTGATATGTAAATGCTTTGGTCACCTTTTGGGATTTTATAAAGGAAGGGTTGATGATAACGAACCTTGTTAAGAGTGAATTATTCTTGATGTTAGTAATAAGGTCTACAAGAGATTGTGACGCGTTGGAGTGGTGATGATTCTTCTAGAGAGAAAGTAAGTTGATTGTTTTAATGACTGCTAAATGAAATATTTGGAGTTTTGAATTCGTGATCTTTGGGGGTTCATGATTTATGTAGTAGATGAAATTAGTTGAGCAATATGACATATGGAAATGTTCTGTTTGGTTCAAGTGATGAATGTGATTTGGTATTAAAGGCATCTCTTGTTTGGTTTGGCAAGTAATGTTGTAATCAAAGACTTAAGAGTTTCTTGGGATTGTATAGCAATGTGTTATTAAGATTTATGGAGATGGAAAAAAAATTCTTCATGTGGGACTTGTGCCCTCGACTGTGGACTCGTATTTTGTTTTCTGAGATCACTACTATTTGATTGTTTCTATTGGTCTCGTGCTTACTTCGAGGAGCCACGATTTTTTTTTTGTGCGTTGAACCTTGAATCTTTTTATTTCTTCCTTTTGAGTAAGGTATTAACCAAGTTGTGTTGCCTAGTGTTATAAAGAGTATGATGGTGATTGGGCGGAGGTGGTCAAGTATTTGGAATTTGTTGAGATTTTTCTGAACCAATCTATTTGAAGAGCAAAGATAAAGTGAATTGGTTTCGATTTACAACACCCGGAGAGAATTCTATTTAAATGGAAAGTTGTCGATGAGATAAAAGTGATTAGTATTACAATTAGTGGAACCTATGACGAATTATGATCCAAAGAACCTTTGTCCATGTTGGAATATTGGGATTATCGAATTATGGACTCGACAAACTTATCGTAATATCGCAATTGGATACTTAGTATGATTGTGCGTATGTTGTGGTGGTGAAGTTTAATGAGAGTAAAGCGGTGTGGAGGAACCTCTGTCATGCTAATTAGTGGGATAGCAGAATTGTCGAGCTTTTGCCAAGCATTACTCGGCCTCGTAAGTAACCCTATGGGAGTTAAATTATTTCTAAGGATGTCTTGGTCAAAGGATATATTTATTTATTGACGTTAGTGATTGGGTATGTTTGAATCTTGGTCAATCGCTTAGGTTTTGTGAACGGGTATATTGTGGTTGTGTAATCGAATTGGATTGGTATGGATTAGAGAAGGTCTAAGACCCGTGAAATAAATCGCTTGGGACGGTTACTCCATTAGTGAAAACGTGGATGTTAATGATTGAGGTTATTATGAGCTATGTGAAATTTTAGTAAACGAATTTGAGGATTTCCATGAATCATACCGTAAATTCATTATAGGAGACTTCGAGGTTGGTTTTGGGCTTTGCATTCTTAGGTTAGAACCTTGGATGCTAATGATTATGTGTAGAAGTGGTAGAATAAGAGTGGATTCCGAGTAGTAGGATGATCATTGATAGTATCCTTTGAGGCTAGTATATGAGAGTGTGTGATGTGAATTTAAATTGTTCATCCTTAACGGATTAAGGGATGTGACATGGGTGAAATCTATATTGAGTTGTGTTGAAAATTATTTTGACAAGTAATTCATTCAGAGGAAGTTGGCTAGAGTAATGATATTGTGGATTGGAAGAATCTCCCCGCATAAGTGTGGACTTTGTGTTCTAGAGAGCATAGGTTTGAGGTTGCCAATTTAAGAGAAATGAGTTAATGTGTTATGCGATGATTTGGGATCCTATGGTCTAAGAGAAAGTAAAATTTAAAAGAAAGATTGTGGTAAAGGGTGTGATCTTGGATAGTGAGATGTTTTCTTAGTTCTTACTTGAACTATGTGGTTATGATGATGTCAATTACAAATTGAGTTGGTTCTGCCTGGTATGTGTGATTCCTTTCATTTAAAAAAATGGTTAAACCGTTTTTCGATTGATTTCGCTTTGGCTTGTGTGGCATTTATTTCTAAACCGCTATTTGGAAAATGGAAAAGATTTTGGTAAATCCATTGTTTTTGGGTTGGGCTTTTCTAAGAGAAGATGACTTTGGGTTGGACGATTTTGACTCCTTTGTTTTTCGATTTAGTTTTTGGATTAGTGAGTCGATAGGCGTAGTTCTTTGTGCGTCCCTTGTTAAAGGAGATGTCGCTATGAGATAAAGTGATCACGAGTGTTGGAACAAGAGTTCCATGTATTTTGTGTCGACTTGGTGTACTTCGGTAACAAAAGGAAGTGTAACCAAAGGTGTGTCTGATAAGTTCCTCACCATGAGAATTTGTAGATTGGCGATCGCTAGTACCGCCTCGAGTACTTTGCAGGAGTACGCAATGTCTTATACTTTTCGGTCTTGAGAACACGAGATCGGAGCTTGAGATTTTGTTAGAGCATTGGCCATCGAGTAAAACCTTACCTCCGAGCTCCCGTGTTAAGTGTACCAAGAAAAGTCAAGACTAGTGTTGAGGTGCAAAACGTTAGTTTTGGATATCCACAAGGTGATGTGGTCCCATAAGTCCGAGAGTGAAGCGACTAGTGAATTGGTGTCTCGCATGCGCATGCAATATCCGGAGTTACTCACAGAGGCACGTGGTATTGTTGGTAAGTTTTAGTGTGATTATACTTTGGCGTAGAGATGGTTAGAATTCGAGGACGAATCACGGCTTAAGGAGTAGAATGTAATACCCCAAAAGTATACTAAAGGAATTAACCGGAGAGAATAAATAATCGGAGAGAGTTATCTCAATTGATTGAAGGACCCAATAGAAAATGATTAATGTCGCATTAGAGAGGGGGAAATCAGCTTGTACGCAGCACCTGGCCCGGCCTCTGGCCCATGAGGCCTCATGGGTGGCCCGCCAAGGGGAGGCGCCACTTCTCCCCAAACCCTAGCCGCCTCCATCCACCTTTGGCCGCACTCTCCTCCTTCCTCCTTTGGCCGCCCCACCTCCTTCTCCTCGCCTGCCCTCGCCTCCCACGCCACCCCTGCTGGTCCTCCTACCATGGCATTAAGGAAGTGCTTCTTCGCTGCGTGTCGAGAGGAAGAGGAGGATCGCCCGGAGATCGCTTTGGCCAAGAAGAAGGAGAAGAAGAAGTAGAGGAGAGGGGAGGGAGAGATCGTGGCCTGCGCTGGGAGTTCTTCACGTCCGACGGTGTTTCAAGGGTAATACCCGCTTTCCTCGAGTAGATGCATCTTTTGATTGTTGTTGCAATGTCGGTATTTCTATCTCCTCGTGATAGATCGTGTTATACGGACATTTTGATGTAGTTAAGTGCGGATTCAGTCTTGGGCTTCTCCTAGAGAGTTGTAGAGGTCGTCAATAGCTTTCGATGAAGTGCTAGATCATATTATTTGGACCTCTGTAGCAGAAGTTATGAATTATTTAGTGTGACTGTTCTACTAATCTGTTAGCATTTTGACAGGTTTTAGTAATCTGACTTGTGCGATAGGTTAAAGAGAGAAATAGAGGATCTCAGTATAACGTAAAGTTGTAGATAATTGTCGTAGCTTTTAGGAGCATAATAACGCAAAATTTGGATGAACGAGCTAAAAGTTATGTTAGTTTTAGTGATCTGTCCAGAAAGTCTGACGTGAAATCGATGTTTTGTTAAACAACTTAAAAGTGATTTTAGATGGCCGAATCAGGGAGGTTCACCAACTAGGTTTAGTTGGGAAATTTGATAACCTTTCAGTGAAGTCCAAGAACACCTAATTGGGATCCCTGTACGAAAAGATATGAATTTTAGAACATGACTGTCCACAGGGGGACAAAGCGACATCTAGAAGTTGGGGCTGGGTTCGCGCTAAAGGAACTTTTGTGAGTCCGTGTTTACTTTTATGGTTTGAGTGGTCCTCTATTGCTGTCTTAGCATTTCTTAATTGAATGTTTAGGTGGGGAACTGGTTCCGAGGCGGCACCCTCTTCGCCCTTCGCTCCCATACGTTGAGGCAAGTGCATCGCTTGATCCTTATTTGTGATTGCTTGGACGTGAATGCGGTTTGATGCTTGTTAATGTCGTGTGGCTGTTGATAAGTGTGCATAATCAGAATGGTGAATGTTCAAACTATGGGTATGCTTTATTCATGAAAGTTGTTATTGCCTTTATTCATGAATGTTGTTATCGCCTTAATTCAAGAATGTTGTTATTGACTTTATTCATGAATGTTGTTACCACCATTGGTGCTTGATGTTGAAAAGAGATGGTGCATATGCATTTTTATATCATGTTGAGGCCTGGTCTTGTGATGACCAAGCATGCACATCTTTGAGGTCCCCACATGAATGTGACGGGCTTGAGATCCCCACACTCAGAGTGTGGGCATGAGGTCCCCAATACTTCATGAGTATTGGACAATTGGTCCTCGTATAAGGCGCAAGACAGCATGGGTATGCGGCGATTTGCATACTTTATTATTACTGTAATGCACAAAGAAAGTTAAAGAGAAAGGAACCCGAGCATTGCATTTGCATGTGAGTTGTGTTATTGTTGATCTCCCGATATGGATGTTGATGTTATGGATTGAATTATGCGCCTTTTATTTATGTACTTGCTAAGTCTGTGGACTCACTCTTGCTTTCTTGTTGCTTTTAGGTACCCAGCTCAAGCGCAGATGCATGGGAGGGAGTAGCGTTATGCTTTGCACGCATTAATCGCCATGAACCTAAATTCTCGTGATCATGCCTTATTAAATAAGCTAACGATCAAAGATTTGACTGCTTATGTTACCGTCAGATCGGATTATTTGTAATAATGAAGAGTAGTCTAGTTGGAAGTTTGAGGATTTGTTCAATGATTAGTAAGATCTTGAGTATTTATAGTTGATCTTGAATATTGCAAGATTCGTTATAACTCCCTTTAACCGTTGAAACCTATGTGATGTAGAAATACAAAGGAAACTCACGTAAATTTAGTAAATTATCTTAGTTTAGTTTTGTGTAAGGATACAGTAGTAGCATTCTTGGCTCTGTGGAGCGGGTGTTACAGTTGGTGGTAATGATATGGCTCTAGCCAATGGCACAAAGTTAAGTCCTTAATTGACCAGTGCAGACTATCAATTTACTACACTAAGTTACAAAGATTCACAATTCCAGCACACAATCCACCAATTCACATAGACATTCCCACTCACCCCAGGGCCTAAATCTTTCTCACATCGTTGATTAACCGCAATACATGCCATCAATAGGTGACAACATAAAACACACAGCTTTTCACAAGGACATTTCATAATCACTTAGTCAAGTATGAGTTTACCATTTCAAAATAATATCAACAACTCGCTGTAAGGCTAAGCATACTAATCATGTCTAACCAACCCATGTTGGTTCTATAATAATTACCAACTAGTAGTTAACCACTAAGGTGACAAATATTCATGGCATGTAATCATCAAGGTAGGGATAACTCAATGGGTTGCATAGCTAATCCCAAAATAGTAAAACATTTGATAATGGAATTAGCATGCAATGATTTGAATCAAAGTAATTTTGTAAAATCGGGTGTAATATGATCAAAGCACAACTTCCTTGGAATAAGCCTTGATCTTGTTCTTGAGTGGCTCCACTTCTCGCATGCTCCCGAGGTATCAACGCCTAATGCAAAGAGAGAGAATAAATACAAAACAAAGAAACAATGAACTCAAAATATTATAATAAAAATATTGGAAGGTATGATTCAATTTTAGATGAATTAAGAAACTTGAACTGCTCAAGCGAGATCGTATGAAGAAGAACGCTCTGGAAGTTGGCTCGCGTAAATTCAAGAAATAAACGAAGGAGAGAGAAACCAAAGGTCGATGTGGGGTCCACGCCTATAGATCGATTCACGGTTTGGGTTTATAGTCTACGTGAACTGGGTCTATGGAATAGTACTCGACATGTGGGGTCCACATGTTAGTGGCTCAAAGGTACTGTGGACTAGATCCACTAGGTTTGGATTTAGGGCTTCGCAGACGGTTCGCTGACATGTCAGGTCGGGCGTGGCACACACGTGGCGATGATACAACGAAGGCCGATGCGCGCATCAACGGTGGTGGTGGCGACCACCGCACCTTCACCACCACCGCAACGACGAACACATCTACCAACTCGGATTGAACAAACACACGGCAAAGGGTGGCGACGACGAGGTTGGTGTGGTGCCGCGCTTGGGTAGGCGGCACGACGATGACGCAGGACCTCCTGGGGTTTTCGATGCGCCGCATCAAGATCCTTTGGTTCGCGCGATGCGAATGGCACGGGCTCGAGGCCAATGGTCACTAGAGGAGTCAACGCGGTGGCGCACGGCGCAACAGGTGATGGAGTAGGATCGATGATGCGACCCGCCACGATGCACCTAGCGGCGGGCGACGTGCGCACGTGCAGAACACGGGGGTGGTTCTAGTGAAGGGATACGTAGACTACAATAGCAATGATTTAAAAATTCTACCATGTAAACCAGAAGCTAAGCAAGTAGATGATCACGATCGTTACCACTAGATGCACAAGGCACGGAAGAAGAGTCGACCGCACCGGTCCAATGAAGAGCACTTCGATGTAGGGTCGTGAGTCGATCGCCCTCGAGCAACCTTTGCAATTCCTTGTGAAGATCGCGATCGCCCTCAAGGACAACACAACCACAAAGAACTCCTCTACTGATCCACACGCCCATGAAAGGAACACCGAACGGTGTGCTAGCACCAAGTCACGCTGGGGCTCTCAAGAAGATGGTGGCTAGGGTTTCGGTGGAGCAACACAAGTCACGACTTTCATGTCTCTCATATATCACTTGTATCATCTATATCCCAATAGCCTCAAGCATCTCCTTATATAGTGCCCATGACGGATCCTATCCGAACACGTTATGTTCCAACCCTAAGTGTGTGACCCGTTAGGTTCATGTGTAGTTCTTGTGACACAAAACCTTTTCCGACCACTCGAGTCGTTAGCAGCTCCAGCGTAACATAACGATTTCCTAATACACACGAATTATATCGCATAAAACCTTAATGCAATATGATCTACAACCGGTCTTCATCAATTACGATTAGCTCGTGATCTCTATATGATCAATTCGTATTTAGTCATGGCCACTCAGAACTCCTACAAACTGTGTTTCGACTATTCTGCGATTACATTCGACGCCTACGACCAGCTCAGATTCCATACGATTGGTCCGCATATGATTGAACTGAAAGACCTTCCCGTGTATTCTCCCTTTACCTCACGATATCTAGTTGAACTCCAGGTGAGATGTTGTGTCATCTATGGACTGTTCAATACTTTCTTGATCGAGTATCGAATAACTTTATGTGGTCGAACTCATCGACCATCAGTGGCATGCCCATGCACTTTCATTATCCGACCACTTCGAGGGGCCCAATGATATCTGTCCTGTTATGTTCGAAGGGGCAAATTCCATATCTGACTAGTCACATTCCTTCACATGTTTCATAGCATACCTGAAAGCTACATTTATAACTACCCAGTTACGAAGTAGTGTTAGGCAACCCCAAAGTGTACTCTTACGCATGTAGGAAACCATGCTGATTTTAGGTCTAAGGATTATACATCATCATTGCTTGAAACCAACTGATGACACATAGAATCATAACAATCTCAACAGTGTCTCAAGGTAGGTCAATGCAACCCCATATTCTCTAACATGATTTCACATTGTTGATTCGATATCCCTATATCCATGACCCAGAAACATGGTCATCAATCAATACATGTGTTGGTCGAGAGTTACCGTGTTCCAACTAGTGACATCCGACTGTGGATACATTTAGAATGCCATCATATAAGTATAAAGAGCTTCACCAACAAGTCACATATTTGTTAATCTTTATAACTAATGATTCATTCAAGGAACAAAATAAAATTTATTCAATAACTCATAAATACGCATATGATACAATCATCTCTATAATTGCCTCTAGGTATATCACCAATATCTAGTGGTAGGGATAACGGTGGTGGAGAGTCACCGATGGTGACATAATTTGAGGAAGAAGATGACGACGTGCAAGGGCTTTGGCTCCAAATCCAATAAACGGCGGTAGCTTCGTGCTCTCGGTCCTGGATTTGGCGGCGGGTGTGCTTTAGGATTTTGACGTGGACGCCGAGGCTTTAAATAACCCAAGGGTGTGCGCGCAAGAAAGAGATGGCAAATAGCAGGGAGACTGACTCGAGTATGACTCGAGGACAATGATGAATAGTGCCTAGGTTGGGCCCACGTTAGCAACGGAGGCAGTGCTGGGACACATGGCGAACGCAAGCGAGGCATCACACGCGGCTTGTCTAGGCTAGCACCCAGGAGAAAGCAAAAGAGAGTGAGAGAGATAAGTGGGCCATGCATGAATGCGCCCACCAAGCCTTCGGTGATTTTAATAGTTTTTATTTTTACAAAATACATAAAAAGGAAATGGCAACAAAATTAGCAAATGAACTCGTAAAAATCCTAAAAATCTTGAAAATGCTTCAAGCAGCAGGAACTCAAAAAATAGTTTTGGAATTAATTCATGTTCAGATTATTCACATTAAATAATTTTAATTTCTAAAATTTCCAATTACATATTTAACTTAGAAAAGGTTGGTGAAATTTTCCAAAGGGCTAAACTACACAAAAGAATTTCTAAAGTTCAAAAATCGTGGATGTTACAATGTAAACTGCAATCCATCTAATCAATCTAATCAAGATTGCTCCAAGATGAGTTATATCTTGTTCCCGATCTCTCTTTGTTGATTTTGGGGTTTTATGTTCCAAGGGTTTTTGCTCATGCTTTTGTCATATCTAGCTTGTTAGGACTTATGGGATCTCATCTAGAGTTATGGGATCTCATCTAAGATTATCTTGACTATCTTTCACCCAAGAGCAAGCTCTTGTTTCAAGTTTTGGTTTTCTGGTTTTTGTGCCTTCTTAATCTCATAGAAAAATTCATGGTACCTTGGCTTCAATCGTCACGATCGCCGATTGAATAGGTTCCTAATCTTCTTGATGATCTATGTCTAAAATGTTAGGGGTTTAAATATCAAGATCAAAAGTTAGGTCGATTTAAGGATCTCTGTTGTGTTCTTATAGCCACGAGGTGAGACAAGCTACCGTCGTCGACTAGTTAAGAGGCTTTTCGCCTGGTATTTTGGTTTCAACGCCGACTTCATATAATCTTGTGCCTTTGATCTTCATAGCTTCATAGGTATTAGAGTGAAAAAGAAGTTGAATACTAAAGGTGGTGAAAAGATAGGTGCCCTATCACCCCTCTAGTCGCTAACTGTTCAACACTAACTCACCGTCGAAACCTAATATATAGGACTTGTAAACCATGATCCTAAATGGCCACAAAACTCACCAGTGAGGATCTCCAATAAAGATCTCAGATGAAGGAGTTTTGGCTCATTTAGCCTCCTTTGACGCAAAATAGCAAAAATAGTCCTCCCCAAAAAAGAAATGGCAAAATGGCACCGCATACAGAAAACTCAGATCGTGGTGGCACCACCTACCACCAACTGTGTTAGAGCAGGTTGTCCGCCGTGATCTAGGTGCGCGTGTGCCACCCACGTCCGCTGGGAGGTCACCACATGTCGCCCCGCGACCGAGTGCACGATGTGCCCCTACCGTGGCGTTTGCATGTGGAGGTGCTATTTTTACCATCTCATTTTTTTTGTGGGGGTTATTTTTTGTTATTTTGCTTCAAAAGCACGCTAAATGAGCCAAAAACTCACCACTAAGACCCGATACTATTACGAAATCACTTGGCATGGGAGAGAAAAATAAGTACATGTAGGTTGTAGTATAGCAAAATCCATTAGTTAATCTCCATTAGCTTTGATATCTCAGTACACTAGGGAAGAATAGTGAAGGGTAGGCTTGTATTTATGTGATTGTCATGTTTTACTTGTCAGCACCTGAGGCTTGACAAATGGACATTGAGCTAGGTGGTGGCTATACACGTAAATATGATCTTCGTACGCAATAGGCTATACAGTGAAAGTGGAGTACTAGTAGTATAGCACGTAGCTTCCATACAAGAATCCAAATGTTACTTTATGCAATGTTTTTCAAATTTTACTAGTTTGTTTAGGACCTAATACGGTCGGTCAACCTCATTTATTTGGGTTCAAAAGCACAACAAGCTTTATATTAAGGTAGAAAACAAACGCACCATCCCAACTATAGGTGGAGTCGGCACGGCACGACATGGGCATGATGGGCCATGGGCCACAATGCACGGCACGGTGAGCTCCTCGGTCTGGCAAAGGTCGACATGGAGAGCCACGACAAGGCCTAGCATGGCACATTGACCCGTAGTGTCGTGACGGCACAAGACATGGCCGCCGTAGCACGAGCGCAGAGAAGGCGCATGCAGCCGCGGCACCTCGAGCAAGCGCGTGACATGTAGGTGGCTGCGTGAGTCGGGTGTGTCTAGCAGGCAGCCAGCCGCCGAGCAAGGTGGCGCCACGCCCGAGGGGCTAAGCCGGCAATGGAGCGCGGCGCGAGGCGGAGGTGGCGAGGCTGGGGCGATGGCGAGCGACTGAGGTAGCGAGGGCACGTCCCGTAGGGGCGAGGCGATTGGCGAGGTGGCGAGTGGCATCGTGCCGCGCCGCTGCGCCCGAGGGAGAGGGATACGAGAAGAAGAGGGAGATGGGAGGAAGTGGGACATGGGAGAGGAAGAGAAGGCCAAGGCAATTGGGAAAGGAAAATGAAAAAGAGGAGGGGGAAAAGGGAAGGAAAGGGAAAAGAAAAAGGAAGGGAAAGGGAAAATAGGAAGGGAAAAGGTGAAAGGAAAAAGTGGAGGGGAAAAGGAAAATGAAGGAAAATGCTAAAATTTTGGTGATTTTGTAAAATTATGGACACTTAGAAATTAGGGGAAAAGTGATATTTCATTGATATTTTACGCACACATTGTTACCGCCTTGTTAAAAACCTTATGGCCCAGCAGTGGGTTCCCAAGAAGGAAAAGAGTACAAGAACTACAATCATGCATACATATTGGCTACTCGACATAGAGACCGGCCGATGCCTCTACGATCTCAGGATCCTCTAGTTGATGCTAATGTCACTCTTTTACCAATTCCCGGTCCTTGAGGCAGGTGATTGCCTCCACCATCTTGGGCATGAGGGATGACCTCCTTTCTTCAATTATTCTTCCGACCATGTTGAACGTCGCTCTAAAGAGACTGAGGGCACCAAACCAGTGAGAGAACATCTCGTGTAAATGGCACAACACAGGAATATCCGCTTGTTGTTCTTCCACCACTCGAGCAAGTCTAACTTGCCTCTACTAGAAAGATCAGAATCTATGTTTGCAAAATCATGCTCTAGGTAGTGGTTTAGCTCTGAGGTAGAATTCTACTTGGGGGTGCGTGAGACTGAAAGGATGAAGAATTAGACTTTCCCTTCAGCTTCTTCGATAAGTGTGCTATCAAGCTTGTCTTGCTTTGATGCGTCTATTGTGAGGCCTCTGATCTCGTGTTCCTGCCAAGCTTGTCATGATACAAGCAAAAAAACACAAACAAACTCCTTTTTGACATGTTCAAAAGCTTCGAAGAAATCAAGGCCGAGGCACTCACCTATTCCCTCCATAGCCATCTGCAAACTTGCTAACTTTTTTGTAGGATCCAAAGTGATAGTAAAGAAATATAGGTGTGAAATAGATCCAAAATATTTAACAATTTTTTCCTCCATTGCTGCAACATGACCTAAAAGGGGATGCCCCCTAGATTTAGCAAACTTATCTGCGATTAGCCAAATAAAATCTATAATTAAGTAAGAGGTAGGGTAGTAAATATAGGATAGAGCCTTAGTTGCTTTATAAAAAGGTCTCAAAAACTCTCAAAATTGACTAACAATTTCCAAATGTGAGTTAGCAACAACTAACTTATCCGAAAGTTAGCATTGACAAAGACAGATATAATATGTTCATACCCTTGTACCTTCTTTAGCATGATGTATGTCGTAGTTCCACCTCACCTTCTTGTCAAGACTGAATTTTCTTGGGGTCTTGTCGTTGGCTACGTAATACTCCGTGAACCGGTTGCCACCACCGCTGAACTTGAGAGGAAACTAAGAGCATCGCAGATATTGTTCAAATAAACATCAACCACCTCCATACCGCCTTGCACAACGAGGTTGAGGATATGACATACACATCTCTCGTGGAGATTATATCCACCGACATATGTCCGCAACCATGGGGTGAGGGTGTTCATAGTCGCCGATTCGTTGATGCTATCAAGAGTTGTAGAAACAATCTTATTTTCTATTTGAAAATCCCCATTACCCTAGTATGAGCTTGACAATGGCATCTCCGTGTGTGATTCAAGAATTAACTTAAATCCTATGACTCTCTTGTTTGGCCTGCTCGCCATCTAAATAATGGTCTACAACAATAAGGTAGGCGTCTTCAAGCGATGATGTCCAAATATCCGGTTAAAACAAAAGAGTAATCGAACTTTTAGGAATATTTCCTTTAGTGCTGATAGCTCCCTACTATATACCCCCAAAATATGAGACGAGGTCATTCTCCTACTAACATGTTGGTACTATGGATAAAAGACGTGTTGGATCATTCTTTCGAACGAGCAACTTTCACCCATCCTAATCGGTTGATCCTAGGAAATAATGTATTTAGCGCTTCCTCACGGTCATAATGAGGGTTGTATACTTGCAGAGTCATCAACCTCAAAGTTGAGCAGCGTTTGGACTCCTCTACCTTGCATGTGTGCCCCCATCTTTTTCAAGCATGCTTTGTAGTGCTGGTTAAAGTGTCATGTCCCTTCACCTGTACGAGCAGTTAATTGAGATTTGCAATAATTACAAGTTGCAATCTATACCATTTGGCCATCTTGAATTTTCTTGCTCCAGGTCATGTGCTTCCAACACCCCGCCTTCGCTCGCCGCCACGAGCACTCGACCTGATTTACACATCCAAGCTCTTCGGTATTCGAACTAGTCCTAAATCGAGCTAGTTCACACGTAAAACATCGATGAAATACCATCCATTTATCGATTTAACTAGAAAATCTCAAAATAACAAATAGTAATAATAGCTAGACCTTATAGTCAACATTTACTTAACTTTCCAATGAGGGCTAAAGAAAAACAAATAAACTCTTGCAAATGAACGAAAAACTTGGAAAGGCCCATCAACATGCCCATGTGCAATTGAGTGGAGAACACATCCTAATTCACAAAGCCTTCAAAGGACTTCTTTTGTAGAACTCTTAAGCAGCCTTGATACTCTTTCAACCGAGTAGCAAAATTTAAAGCCGTGAGTACATAAAGTACTCAACAAGTCGAGGGAATAAAGATGCCATTAATATTTATGCAAGGCTTGAACAAAGGAATAGTTGTATGGTTCTTTTGCATAAAATAATATTGACAGTAAATACGGTAAATAGATTGAAATGTGTAATTGAAAAGACAATAAGTAAATAGATTAAACAATTTATTTGGAACAACTAGTGAACTTCCCATTCACTTCCCAACCAAACCACCAATTGAACATTTCATCCACCGAGCGAGCACCATATTCACCAAGCGAACTCCCATTCACCTTCCGACACAAACCACCAAGTGAATTCCCATTCGCCAAGTTTAACATCATATTCACCAAGTGAACTTCCCATTCACACTCGACATAATTTTATAAAGAAACTCTACCTCTCGTGAAATCCTGAGCATTGTCCATAACCGAGACACACTGCTTAAACAGCTTTAAGTCCGCAGAGGTTGTACAAACTTTACCCAAAAGAGACAAATCAACTCAAAGTGTCCACCACACTCCAGAGGTGTGCAACTAAGTGATCATTACAAGGCTTTTACAAAGCTCCTTCTTAACCCAAATTTACTCGCTAAGGTTTCAACACCGAATGTCTTTCCAACTGCATATAGCCCTCTTGCGCCATTGTGAGTATACGTCTATCCGATAACTCACGCCCAAGACAGTAACTAAAATTAAGACATTGCTAATTAGTTAGCTAAGTCCATCCCATACCGACAAGTGGTTGTATGATATGGCCCGCTCAATGATGCACAAGATTAAATCCTTGACAAGTTACTCATGTGAGTCTACCACAACCCACAATGTCTAACCGCACCGCTTTACTTCACGATCGTCGCTCGAAAGGTAAATCATTTTGTTTAACCAAGACCAATAACATACTCGCCATGGTACAATAAATTTTAACAACAATGGCTACCACCACAATTTTATATCTCATTAAGTGAAATTAACATTATTGAACATGTGGCATGAACTCATCGCATAATAAAAGCATGACTAAGCATCTCTACAATACCCATGTTGGCGATACAATTATGTCCAACTAATAATGACCATCCCGTGGTGACAAATGATTCATGGTATTCAAAAATCAATGGTGGTATAATGACAAATAGGTAATTAACTATTCACAAAAGCGCTTGATATTAAGATAACATACAATTTAATATAAAACAAAATACTTTTAAATCATAGATTCAATATGATCAAAGGACTACGACTTGCCTTTTCTTTGCTCGCTACTACGCTTGGATCTTTGAAACTTGCTTCCGCTCCTACTCCTTGAAACAGATCGCCTAACGAGAGAGGTAACAACAAGCTTAATCACAAATAAATCCAAAATGAACTCCAAAAATAGAAAAAAACAACTCTAAAAGAAAGATCTCAATTTTAGATGAATTTAGGAACTTGAATGGACTGAATCTGAGTTCTGATGAAGGAGAACGGACTTTCTCAAGATTTGCTTAAAAGAAAAGGAGAGAGAAGAAAGAATATTCCCGGGAGTATTCTTCGGCTTAAAAGAAAAAGAAAAACAATTGAAATCGACAAGTGGGTCCACCTATAAGTGAAAGAGAGAATTGAAAGAGAGGAGACAAGAGGGTCCTACATGTAACAGAGAGAAAGATAGAGATAGAGCCAGAGAGAAAACTGAGGATGCTGGCGGTAGTGGCTTGCGACAACAAGCGACGGCGAGCAATGTGAGGAGTTGTCTCATGGGTAAAAATGGAACCCCAATGGTGAGGTGGTTCTTCGTGGTGGCGACATGGTCGGAGAAGTAGTGAGGCGTAGCAATGTCGATGACTACGTAGAGAAGCTTGGCGCGCGCAATGACGGTGAACCAAAAGCGCCTAACGGAATGGAGGGAGCGCTATTTGCGCAAAGACAAGGAACATGGAGGGAAGCTTGGGACGGACAGATGACAACTTGAGTGATGGCAAGAAGACGGGGACCGGAGTCAAGGAAGAAGAGCGACAGTGACACGGCACGGCGACGAGGAGACCAAAAGGATGGTGGGGATCAGACGAGAATGACTAGGAACATAGGCTGACGCTCTCGAGAAGGCGAGGGACTCATCGGAGAGAGATTGACAACAGAGACAGTGGTCGACTTGAGACGACGATGGCAACGGTGAGGCGACGAGCTCCGAGATGACGAGGTGAGCCGCGAAGAATGCGAAGGGTGAACTCAACAAATGATGATGACATGGACAGAGGAGCTGATGGGGTAGAACGGTGACAGAGCGCTCTGCACCGATGGCTTCTTGGACGGAATCGCGAACGACAACACGATCGGTGATTTACACCTTGGGGATTCGTGAGAGGAGAACGAGGTGCGCGATCGGCGATGACACCTTGGGGATTCGGATAGAGAATGAGGCGCATGATTTGACGCCGTGGTGCGCGCTTAAATCGGGCTAGGATAGGAGGATTTGCAATGGAGACAATGGCGGCAGGTGCACTAGCAGAGATCGAGTCGCCTCGAGTTGGACTAAGGCAACACTCACGATAGGGTGGGCCCATGGGTCGTGGAAAAAGATAGAGAGGAGGTCATGGTGGTGCTTGCCATGGAGAAGATGGAGCGAGCCGAGCTTCAGACCGACCGGTTGAGGCAAAAAGAAAAGAGATGGGCCAAGAGAAAAGAAATGACCCAAAGGAAAATCCATAAAAGAAGAATTTCTAAATTTTAAATTGAATTAAATAACACCAAGCTCAAATAAATAGCAAATAAACTCCAAAAATTACTAGAAAATTCCAAAAAATACTCTAGAACTCAATGAACCCAAATAAAATAGCTTTGAATTTAATTGAAGTTTAGATTAATCACATTAACTTGTTTTGATTACTGAAAATTTAAATTAAGCTTGAACCTAATCAAGAAAATTCAAATGGTTATTTTTATTTTTAAATGCTTCAGATGAACTCCAAATTTAGGATGTTACACTCCACTAGTCCACTGTCATGATTCCCTATCACCATCGCAACCATCACTCCAATGCATACACTGAAACACATAACCCAATGCCTATCTCTCTCCTCATCCATAGTGCCTCCCACCACCCCCAACCTCACCCGATCCTCCCCACTACCTCTGACCTCATCCTGGCTCTCCCTACCACCTCGACCTTCCCTAGATCCCTTGTCCCCAAAGACTCACTATCTCCCCAGCGCCACCGCGACCACCTCGATCTCCCGCCACCCCGCTTCCCTCGACCCCTCTCCCCTAGCACTTCCCCACCTCCTCTCCCCTACCGCTAGCCCCAGCCTCCCCTCTCCCCGAGCTCGCGCCATCGCCTCGGCCTTGGTTCCACCTCTTCCCACCATCGCCCTTGCTCCACCTCGTGTGGTGGGGCGGCGACACTGCAGGCCATGGAGGTGGGCACGACGCGCTCGAGCGGGCGTGGTGTCGCGGGCGGGGATTGTGAGGCACGACGTCACAAGCTTGAGGGCAAGCGGGCAAGCCGGCATCGCAAGCGGGGGCTTGGCATGCCGCTATGCCACGCCGTGTCTCGACCAACCCGAGCATGACCCAACTCCCCGTATCGCGCCGTACACCCGATGGGTCCGGCCTCAGCCCGACATAGCCCTACTGCTCGTGCCTTGCCATGCTTGGGCCGTGTTGTAGCCGGGTCGGCCTCGAGCCGGGTAAAGCACGCCCAAGTCCCGTGTCTACTCAACTACATATGACCATTTAGGATTAATTTAACATGTAGGAGTAACAATTCTTTGGGCTTTTGCTCTTCTTTATTTAGAACTTGTTAAGAACATCCGATATACTGAATTGATATAAAAGCATCTTCTCACAAAACATTTTTTATTTAATTTGGAAATTTGGAAAATACTTATGATGAGGATTCTTGACCACGCTAATATTTTTGGTCAAAGTCGAGTCTCGTGAAAGGCATCAACATTTTAGGTGCCACTTTATAATGGTTATGAACTTATGACCAGAATTAAAAGAAGCATAACCCCTTTATTACGCTAAACGGTCCCATACCGCTTGAGTCATAGATACTACACGACCATCTATACGGTTTGGGCCATCACAACTAGCAACCGTCCAGACATGGCGGTTTCCACATGACTTATGTGAGAGAGCTTATCACGATCCGCAACTTACGGCAGCTGGCTAAGAAACATGACGGTTGAAGATTTAATGAAGGAATGTGCATGAAGACATAAGGCGCTTTAGTGGCATTAACTACCACCCATTCAATAACTATAAAGGTAACCTCAGATTCTCAGAATAATAACTTCTCAATACATGCATATCCACAATCTCAACTCTCCACGATCTCATTTTCATTGTATTCTTATACAAACACTCATTGTGTCCACGACATAAAGGTCTTCGCCTAGATTGTACTCTCTTATTATTTTCCCGGTAAGCTCTATAGGGAGCCCGGTCTCGATCATCGATGGTTGGTGATAGAAGGAGGTCGCCATCGTCAAGATCATTGTTGTGATGTTCTTGCATCCTTACCAATGGACGAGGAGAACACCTTCGATCTTGTTGACTACGCCAACCTCGTGGACGCAGGACTACATCCCTAAGAAGGTATGCAAGTGTGATTTCTACTCGAGTATGTTCCGAGGAGAATCTTCAATGCTCTCAACCCAACCTCGTTGGGACTTAGACGACGGACGCCGCCGCCGCCCCCAAGAAATTACAAGGGCGAGTACATTCCTACTTCGGTCAACCGGAGAGGCAAGTCACCATGATGCCATTACCGTGGCAACTTTTGATGATCTCACCGACGAGTCAATGTTGAGGTTCGTGCGTAATCATCTCCGTAATATCTACCCGAGATCTTGACTACTACCCTCCTATGATGAGTATGGGATGTTCTACGCCCATTTGCTCGTAGTTTCATGTATATGTAGTCATCAACAAGACCAACAAGCAACGAGCGACATGTAAACAACGTGAGGCCGTGGAGTAGGCCGAACGCTTGCGTGAACAATGCAACAATCAAATCCTCGCCGCAAGCGTAAGGCAATGGAGGAGGCCTGTCACCCGTACCATGACAACGCACTAGGGACATCTAGGAGTCCTATCACCAACGCGAGTAGCATCTAGCATCCGCCAACTACGCCCTAGGCCACCCCAAGGACAACGATAACATATTTAAATATTGTACCATCACCTTCGCAGCAGAGACTATCGCCGACAAGGTCCACATACTCTCAAGTGATATCGCTAACCATCGACCGAACAAAACAATGAACATGACATCCCGGTTATTTGCTCATTTGTCGCTAACCTACAAGAGGCTGCTGCAGAAGTATAGAGCATTTCACAATCTTCAAGGTCTCATAGCAGCTTTAGGGCAGACCACTCTACCTCTAGACGTCACTATCTGTAACATCCCAAAGTGTTGTTACCAAAATAAAATAAATAAAAGTTACTGCTTTATTGGATTTTCTGGAAATTTTAAAAGCTTTTTCCTGAATATTTTAAAGCCAAATCAATTTATTTGCAAAATTAATAGCCAATTATAAGTTGGAACTATTTTATTTAAGTCCAAAATAAATAAAGGAATTTCGTGAATTTTCTCATAATTTTTGGATTTTATTTGCTATCTTCTAGAAGTCGCTTTGATTTATCTCCATTTTTGAAATTGGAAAAATCAATTAAAATTACGAAAACCTCTTGGGCCGAAACCTCCTCGATCCGACCCATTTCTCCGCACGACGCCCACCAGCCAAATTTCGGCTCCTCCCGCCGCCACTTCTTCCTCACCGCCCGATTCCCATCTGACGCCACCACCGCCCCACGCCACTCACCTCCCCGCACCATTGGATGCAAATCCAACGCACGTAGCCCTTCTCCTCTCCCACGTTCTTCTCAGCGCAACGCCTTCGCCGCCATTATCGCATCAGAGCTTCATCTCCGCCGCCATCTACGCCTTCCCACACGGCTCATGCATCTAATCCCGCCATCGCGCTACGCTTCATTTCCGATCGCGTTCTCCGCCACGCCGAGATCACCGGATTTCGCCAACGCCACCGCCGACATCGCCTCGATCTCCATCTCGTGCCCTCCGCTCTATAAATGGCGCACGGTAGCCTCATCTCACCCAGCCTTCCTCCACCACCCACTCTCCTCACCTCGCGGCCGCACTGGATTTTCCGCCGCCACCGTGTCCTTCCACCGCCGACAGCCGCCGCCACCGCCGCCACCATCCGCTTCGCCACGCGCGCACCGGTGCTCGCCTCGCCGCCGGCTCCACCGACCGCGCCGCCACTCCGAACCACGCCACCGCTAACTCGCCGCCGGTGATCTTCCGCCGCTGCTCGGCAATCCTGAGCATCATGTTCGCATCGCTCCTCTTCCTTTGGTATCAACCGCACCTCGCCGGAGCTCCCTATCGCCGGCGAGCTTATGCATCGAGCGCCACGGCCGCACTAACGTGGCATGGTCACGCAGAGCCACGGTGGCGCCACCTCAAAGATCCCACGCCACGTGGTGCCACGTCACTTGCACACACAAAGACCCCACCCCGTGTATCAGAAGCCATGAACCGGTTCACCATGAACCTGACCACCGTGGACCTAGTCTTTGACTAGAGGGCCCACATGTCGAGGAAGAAAATAATTTCCTTTAGGAAAATAATTCGCCTGGAAAAGAATTTCTCGCTAACGCCACCTTGCTAATAAACCGAATTTCTTTAGAAAATAATTCGAGAAATTCAATAAAATCTGTTTTAGGGTTTTATTTAGATTTAAAACTTCCTGGTTCGTTTCTCCTCATACGAACTCCGATTTCGTCGATTCAAATTCCTAAATTCCTATAAAATCAAGATCTAGCCAACTAAACCAAATTATTTAATTTGGAGTTCATTTGAATTTGGTTTGAATTTGGCTTATTTTGCGATTAGATTTCGACGACTTCGGAGAATCAGATTTCGACGCCAATTGAAGAGCAACATAAGAGGATTGATTTTGACTGTATGATCATCGTGATTGTACACTTAGACTACCTGAAGAAAGTACTTGTGAGTACTAGGTGACCTGTTAAGGAAAACAACATCACCTCAAACGAGGCAAGTTATACATTTGATCATATCGATTCTATTATTTTAAATTATTTATATTCTATTTCAAGTTATTACTGCATGCTTATTTATATCAGTAATTTAAATTCCTACTTTAAATATATAGTTATGCCTAAAATCCTTTGTATGACCAATTTTGATAATTGAAGCAAACATATTGTCACCATAGATAAAACCTAGTTGATACGATAGTATGGATTAGAGCATTTTGAGAAAATCAGCTTAGCCATGCTTATAGACCAAACATGTTTATTTTGGGAGTTTCAAACGTAAACCAATTATGGTTTAAATTGTATCCATGACGCTTCAGATGTTGTGGAAGTTTATGCCTTTGAAAAATGAAATAAACGAAATGGTTTGGACTTGGGCATAATGGATGTTTGGTGGGTGCATGTTCTTGCACCTGCTCAATCTGCATGGTTGAGGCCCATGGGTTCGCGAAAAGTTACCAAGCCGCTAAGGACCGGCCTTCGAGTGCATGATGCTAAACCATACCGCACTCACCACATGTCCCAAGTATGGGGGGACTGAAGCAATAACTGCAATGTTCCACCATGGTCGCTCCTCACAGATGTAATGGGTAGTCATGTTATGACTTATGTTAGTCCCACCTAGCGCAAGAGGGGGCCCGAACCTCGCGGACGGTAATCCAAAGGGGTGAAAACTTAGCGAGGAGGGCTACGTGGAATGGCGATTGTAAAGGCCTTAACACGTGTTCTAGATTGTTTACCAAAGGTAGTGAGCGTGTCATAGATATATGCCGAACAAACTAGAGAAGTCTTGTCATGTGGGTAAAGCTGCACAACCTCTCGCAGAGTGTAAAACTATTCGAATAGCCGTGTCCGCCGTTATGGACATGTGTCGGGACCCCTGTATGCAACCCCGTGACCCTTTGTACCTTCGTAACTAGTCCCAGATCAAGAGCTAGCTCGCACGCTACAACATCGTGCAATCACAACCATACAACAAAATAACGATGAAGCGGACAAATTAATATTACTAGGTAGCAAAAGGGACCTTATGGTCAAGTCTTGAGTATGCCACACGTGGTTGAGCAACAAAATAAAACTTGCAATGAAATATAACATCTTGTGGTGGCTACACGACATGCCCACAGCAATCGAGCGGAGGACGCGACCTAGTTCGCAAAGTCTTCGGATACTCCTCCTCATAATACTCAATTCCCGGTTCCTCCGTGGAGATTAATCACATGGTGCCGTGAGTACTTTGAATGTACTCAAGAAGTCATAGGAACATTATGCAATTATTATTCATGCTAGGTTTGTCGAGGATAGCTTTATGTTTACTTTTTGCGTAAAGCAACATTTAACAAGAAATACGATAAGTAGATTGAAAGCACAATTTGAAAGAGTAATACATAAGTAATTCAGCTTTGAAACAACTAGAGGTCCACCCAACCATTCCATCCGAACCATCATTTCCACCATTTTGAAGAAAACATCTACCTCTTTGCGTGAAATCACCGCATGTCCATAACCGGGACACGGCTATTCGAATAGTTTTTATACACTCGCAGAGGTTGTACAACTTTACCCACAAGAGATAATCATCTTATACTGCCGCATTTCACGCCCGGCGTGTGACTAAGAGATTATCACAAGGCCGCTACAAAGCTTTGAATCGCTAAGAGTCGCCCGCTAAGGTTTCGCTTCTAACGAAGCCGCACCCGCTAGATTCGCGCCCTCTGCACCAGCCAATCAACACGCTCCACCGCAATGTAACCTAGTCACTCATTGCTAATTATTAGGCCAGTCCACCCCATCTCCGACATGTGGTTGCACGATGTGACCTGCATCAATGGTTCAAGGTTAAGTCCTTAGTTGGTCGCCAGTAGACTAATCCACGCCCGATGTGCACGACACCCACACTTACCACCATCCACTCGCCTTGAGCATAAAACATTTTCAGCTCAACCCGCCAAAGACCACCCTAGCCTTGGCACAACATCTTATAATAAAAGTGGCCGCGCACGATTCCATAATTCCTTTAGTCACATTCATTCATAAGCATGTGATCATGAGTCCCGACGCATAACTAAAGCAGGCTAAGCATAATACGATACCCGAGTTGGTAATTTATCAATGTCCAACTAAAATAAACCTCCTATGGTGTCGAAGGGTTCATGTCATTCAAGGGTACATGTTTGTTTGCAATTTATCAAGGAGGTATACAAAGAATTAGGCATTTATCTACTCTCAAACAATTTAATATATAAAATAGCAATGCATGTATAAATAAAATAATATAGTTTGATAAAGATGGGTTCAATATGATCAAGGGTCTATGACTTGCCTTCGTGAAGAGTTGAGGAGCTTCTGCCGTCGGTCCGAGAAATCTTCCAAAAGCCTGCTTTCTTACACGCAAGGAAAGAGCAAAATAAATAAAACCACTGCAAATAAATACCAAATTAGTACTAACAGCAAGAGGGGATTTTAGATGAATTTAGAAATTTGAATCACTCGAATCGAGTTCGAACGAAGAAGTTATGGCCTTCCGGTTGGAAAACACATAAAATGAAAGATTGGGGATTTTCTCATTTTCTGGAATTATTTTTGTAAAGGAAAAGGTCAATATGACGTCACCAAGTCGCAGAGGAAATTCGTCCTAAGAAAATAAAGAAAAAAGAAATCGACATGTGGGGCCCACTGTTAGTGAGAGGGTGCATGGTGGATGTGGTCTACAAGATTTGCACCGGGTTTAGAGTGGGGTGTGCACGCGGCTTGACGTGGTCGCCAAATCGCCAGCGCCGATGTGGTCCGACTTGGCGCGATGGGGCGCCACGCCGGCAGCCACATCGACCGAGCCGCGCGCCACGCCGAGGGTCGCCGCGTTGGCCGGATTTGACCGCGGCGAGGGCACCAGAGGCTGAGGGAGCGAGGCAATCTCATTGCTCACCAACCCGAGGACGCAGGTCACCGGTGGTCGCTTTGCGACGAGGAGGAAACGGCGAGGCGGCGGTCGAGGCGCGGCGAGCAGCCGGTGGCCTCCGAGGAGGTGCGTGCGCGACGGAACGGCGGCCTTGCGGCCGAGGCGGGGTCGAGGCGCTTGGGATGCTCTGAGGCGCGCTAGAGGCGGCGGCGACCGGTGGCTCGGGCGCGATGAACGGCAATTGCGGCCGAGGAGAGCGAGAGGGCGGGAGAGAAGAGGGAAAGAGAGAGGAGGAGGAGGCGAACCCGGGCGCGCTAAATAGGCCTTAGGAGCCCGTGAGGAGGAAGAAGCGCGGTTGAAACGGGAAAAAGAGGGACGGACGAGACGCGGGAGGGACGGAGGCCATGAGCGAGGCGTGGAGCACGCCGCACTTCGATGCGCTAGCCGAGGATGGCGACGGGCAGGAGGGACGGAGGAGGCCGGCGCTCAGAGGCGCAGACGCGCAGGCGACGGCAAGGCTGGGAAGAAAAGGGGGTCCGGAGGAGGACGACGAGCGAGGACCGTCCGATTTGACGGACGGTGGAGGGGAGAGGCGCGGCGCAGCGTGGAGTCCAGCGCCGTCCGATTGCGACGGACGGCGCAGAGGGGAGGGCGCACGCGCGGGCAGAGCGGCCGCGAATCGGCCGAGGGAGAGATTCGGCCCACGAGCCGAAAACGAATTTTCAAAAGATTTCCAAATAAAGAAATCCCGAAAAGCAAAAAGGCTTTTTAGAAAATAGCTACAGCCGTCCAAAAATTCTAGGAAAATTCACAGAAGATCCTTGAATTATATGGAAACTTAATAAAAATACTCTTAGCTATGCTTTAGTTTTTAATTTTACAAACAAAATAGATTTTGGCTTCAAACAAAAAGGGAAAAGCCAAATTAAATTCCAGATAATGCAATAAAGGCTTAAAATCCAAATAAAATCCAAGAAGCTCCAATAAACTAACTTTTATTTTAATTGAAGTTGGATTATTTCAATTTAAAAGGTTTTTGACTTCTAAATTTCAAATTTAAGCTTTTCCAACTTAAACCAAATGGTTACTTTTAAAACTTTTAGAAAACTCAAAACTTGCAAATTAGGGATGTTACAAACCTACACCCTTAAAGGGAATCTCACCTAGATTCAGTCGACTAGAGAATAGGTGCGGAACTCGCCTTCGTGTCCTCTTCACGCCCTGTGTGGCTTCTTCTTCGCAGGTGGTTGCCCCATCGAACTTTGCGTAAACGGCGATCTTGCTTCCGTCACACGCTTGGACACTTCTAGAATCTTGACTGTTGCTCCTTGTAGGTGAGATCTTCTTGCAAATCAATCGCTTCTAGCGATTCGCTTCTTCGCACACGCAGACACTTCTTCAATCGAGACACATGGAAGACGCTATGCACATCCGATAGCCGAGGTGGAAGCTCCAATTGGTAAGCAACTTCTCCTCTTCTGGCTAGGATTGGAAAAGGTCCAATGTATCTTGGTGCAAGCTTCCCACTTACTCAAACGATGCATTCCTTTGAGAGGTGAAACCTTCAGTACACATGATCTCCGTGGCGAATGCTAAATCTCTACGACGTTATCGCAGATAGCTCTTTGCCTAGTCGAGCGAGTTCTCGCCTTTCTCTCGATTGCCCGAACTTGATCTTCGGCTTCTTTCAGGATATCAGGTCCTAGTACTTGTCCTTCTCCTGTTTCAGTCCAATACAGGGGTCCTAGTAAAGGGCTTCAAACGGGGATATTTGTAGGCTTGATTGATGACTGTTGTTATATGAAAACTCCGCATAAGGTAGCATCTGATCCCAACTGGCTTGGTTCTCGAGAGTGCGCTTCTTAACATATCTTCTAGGATTTGATTCACTCTTTCTGTCCCATCATCCGTCGAGGATGGTAGGTCAGATCAAATTCAAATTAGTACCCAAAAACACCGTGCAGCTTCTGCCAAAATCTTGAGGTGAACTGGGATCCTCGATCCGACACAATCTTCTTTGGCACTCCATGCAGGCATACTATCCTTGTCATGTACAATTCTGCAAGTCTGTCTCCTGAGTAGGTGGTCTTGACTGGGATAAAGTGGGCAACTTTTGTCAGGCGATCTACAATTACCTAAATAGAATCATATCCAGCTCTTGTTCTTGGTAGGCCGGTGATGAAGTCCATGCTAATTTCTTCCCATTTCCATTCAGGGATTCGCAAAGGTTGCAGGAGTCCAAAGAGTCTCTCGATGCTCGCCTTTAACTCACTGCAAACATCACTCAGGTTATGTATTCAGCGATTTCTCGCTTCATACTAGGTCACCAATACATTTTCTTAAGATCTTGATACATTTTGGCATTTCCAGGGTGAATGGAATACAAGGTCTCATGGGCTTCCTTGAGTATCAACTGCTTGAGCTCTTTTGGTCCCAGCATACGATACGCTTATCGAACCAAATAGTTCCTTTTTCATCTTTTGAAAATCTTAGGATTTACCCTTCTTCATATTACTTTTGATCTCTTTGATATCAGATCTATGATCCGCTTCGATCCGATCAGAGAGTTGGTTGCACTTCCAATGCAAACAAATAACCTTCTTCAACCAATTCAAGCTTGAGCTTCTGAAATTCTTCATGTAATGCTGGCTGACTTTCCTTGATCATCAGGGTATTGCAATAGACCTTTCTACTTAACGCATCCGCTACCACATTAGCCTTGCCGGGGTGGTAATGGATTCCAACATTGTAATCCTTGATCAATTCCAACCATCTTCTTTGCCTCATATTGAGATCACCTTGGGTGAAAATGTAGTTCAAGCTCTTATGATCGGTGTAGACTTCACAAATGACACCGGCGAGGTAATGACGCTATATCTTCAAAGCATGCACTCATCGCAGCCAATTCCAAATCATGAGTGGGGTAGTTTACTTCATGAGGCCTCAATCGACGCGGAAGCATAAGCTACTACCTTCCTTTCTTGCATTAGAACACATCCGAGACCTTGTCGTGATGCATCACAGAAAATCTCAAAATCCTTTCTGACATCCGCAAAACCAACACCGAGCGGTGGTTAAGCTTTCTTCAATTCTTGAAAACTCGCCACATTCTCGCGCCCAAGCAAATTTCTTTTCCTTCTTCAACAATCGAGTGAGGGTCTTGCTATCTTGGAGAAACCTTCTATAAACCGCGTAATATCCTGTCATACCAAGGAAACTTCGATCCGAGGTAATCGACTTGGGTGACTCAATTGAGCACATCCCCACCTTCCCGGTTGACAACGCTCCTTTCGCAGACATGACATGTCCTAAAAGTAACTTCATTCATCCAAAACTCACACTTGCTGAATTTGGCATAGAGTTGATGATCTCTAAGCCTAGTCAATCAAGCGAAGGTGCTCTTCATGCTCTTCTTCACTCTTGAATATACTAGAATGTCGCCAATGAAGACAATAACGAAATTATCCAAATATTTCCATGAATACTTTATTCATCAAGTTCATAAAGTAAGCAAGGGCATTGGTCAATCCAAAAGACATGACCGTGAACTCATACACCCATATCGGGTTGAGAAAGTCGCTCTGGATATATCCTCTTGGCGGATCTTCAACTTGATGGTATCCCGACCTTAAGTCTATCTTAGAGAACACTCCGCTTCCTTTCAATCGATCAAACAAATCATCAATCCTAGGTAGAGGGTACTTATTCTTGATGGTGACTTCGCTGAGTGAGCTGTAATCCACACATATCCTTTGGGTACCGCTTTCTTTGCAACAAAGATGACCTGCTCCCCAAGGTGAGGAACTGGGTCGAACAAATCCTTTTTCTTGCATCTCTTCGATTTGCTTTTCCACTCCACCAAATCATAAACAGCAAGCTGTAGGGTCTCTGAAATTAAAAGGTTCCCGGACTAGATTGATGACAAACTCTAGGTCCTCGTCCGTGGCATTCCTGTAATTCATCAGAAAGACATCCGAAATTCTCCTCACTACAGACATCTTCCAGGATAGGGTCTTGACACTACTGCACTAACGCTCCATCATGCTTCTTTATGGGGCTTCAAATTTACTCTAGTCCCACTGATCGACCAAGGTGATGCTTCGCCACCACAATCCAAAATCGCTGGTGCTTAGCAAGCCAATCCATACCCAAAATCACATCTAGGATTTGGTGCCAATGATTATCAAAGTTAGCTAAGAATTCTACCCTTCTATGATCATCTTAACTTGTGGTAACCTCGTTCGCGCTAACTCCAACCGGGATTGAACCAACAAGGCGCTTTAAGGTTTGAAACTTCAACCGATGCTTTGCGCAAAAATCCGCAAACAAACGAATGTGAAGCTCCGTAATCAAATGTAATGAGTAGGTGCTGAATTTATTAGAACTTACCCAAAGACGACGTCCGGCCGTTCGCTTCTCTCCGATGATGTGGTTCACACGCCTTTTCCATAAGACCGAGGGTCTTAGCTGGTGCAACCGAGTCTCGAGGTGCTCCACGTCCGCCTCCTGCATGGGGTTCGTTGAGTAGCTCCCAAGTTGAATCGACAGCGAAGGACCTTGCTCTCACGCGCTAATCTGTAATGCCCCACCGGCCGCGCTGAAACAAGTGACTCGCGCGTGATTGAGATTTCTTGGAGGCTGGTGGCTTATGTTGTTGTTGGGGTCAAAACTCGATGCGCCTGGCGAGGTGTTGTTGTTGGAGTCTTCAACATGACAGAGGAGCAAACGGGTAGGGTGCCGCATATCTCGACCGGCTCTTTGCGAATGACCTTGATGCGCACCATGTTGCATCATCTTCCTTTATGAGACTCGCCATCTCACGGCGAGACTTTTCTATGAGCATAGCCTTGTTCACCAAATGCCGGAAATCTGCATAGTCATTGCCGATGACTTGAACCTTCAAGTCGGGTTGAGTCCATGCTTGAAATGCTTCCGACGCATCATCCGTGGTGACGCCCTCTTGAGCATATCGTGAGAGTTGAGTGAATTTATTAAGGTATTCACTCACTGACATGTTTCCTGCTTCACCGCTAAATTCATTCTTCTTCATTTCCACCTTTCCATCGTGGATGTGGGAATGGTAAAGCTTCCAAAACTCAGCCCAACCAATGTTCCGTGGTTCTCATGGGCGCACAATAGTTCTCCCACCATTCTGCATGTACCTTCAAGTTGGTGTGTCGTGATACAGACTTTCTCATGGTCATCACACCGTAATGGCAAGCTTCTTTCGCTTGAGCGCAACAACATTCAGATCCAATGGCTCGTGAGGAGCTAGAGAATGTAGGTGGATGAGTTCTCATGAATTCCGCCACCTTTGATTGGGGAAAGCCGTGATGGTGGTGGTGTCGCGCAGCGGGCTTGACTGCTCGTTCATTATTGCAAGAAGGGCCGCAGATGTCCGCTCTACCGAGTCATCATCCGTTCATATTTTGCATCATTGAGCTCATCACCGTGTTTGGGCTGCCATGAATCGACCCAAACCTTGATCCGCCATAATCGCTGGAGGAGGTGGTGGTGGCGGGTATTGAGATCACTGGTCAACCTCGCTTGCAGAGTTATGTCCGAACCATCTGCACAAAACTTCTCAAAGTTTAATAGACGAGATGAAGAAAGCACGATAGATAAGAGGGAAAAGCACAAAAGACGAGGGAGAACAGGGGAAAGGATAGAGCAACCTAATTGGGGATGTTCTTGTTAAACCCAAGAACAAATAGTGGAAAAGCTATTAAGAAGCAACAAACTCAAAGCTAAGGCCCTATTAAACGATACTACGCCTAGGAGGGTAGCCCTATTAAAACACTTCTAATTTAACTTAATTGGGACAATGACCAAAACAAGGCTCGATCCTTCAGAGATTACTGAGGTAAGAGAGGTCAATTTAAATTCAAAAATAGAGTTTCCGTAATAGATAAGATATAAAAATCTAAGAAGGAGATGAGAAAAGAATAGAATCGTAAGGGAAGAATAATTATTCACATTAATTTGTTGGTTTGATTTAGAAAATAATTTTTTGACTAAACAACCATGCTAGCTATGGTTACGTCCCACGAACGATATGGCTCCGATACACACTGTCGGGACCTCGGGTATGCAACCCCGTGACCCTCTCAGGCCTTCGTAACTAGTCCTGCATCAAGAGCTAGCTCGCATAGTTACAACATCGGTGCAATCACAACCATACAAAGAAAATAACGATGAAGCTTGACAAATTAATATTACTAGGTAGCAAAAGGGACCTTATGGTCAAGTTTTACAGAGTGCGCCACACGAGCTTAGCAACAAAATACAACTTGCAATGAAACATAACATCTTGTGGTGGCCACACGACATGCCCACAGTGCAATCGAGTGGAGGACGCGACCTAGTTCGCAAAGTCTTCGTGATACTCCTCCTCATAATACTCAATCCCCGGTTCCTCTGTGGAGATTAATCACACAGTGCAAGCCGTGAGTACTTTGAATGTACTCTCAAAGCAAGTCATAGGAACAAAGATGCAATTATTATTCATGCTAGGCTTGTCGAGGATAGCTTTATGTTTACTTTTGCAGTAAAGTAACATTTAACAAGAAATACGATAAGTAGATTGAAAGCACAATTTGAAAGAGTAATACATAAGTAATTCAGCTTTGAAACAACTAGAGGTCCACCCAACCATTCCATCCGAACCATCATTTCCACCATTTTGAAGAAAACATCTACCTTTGCGTGAAATCACTGTGCATGTCCATAACCGGGACACGCCTATTCGAATAGTTTTATACACTCGCAGAGGTTGTACAGCTTTACCCACAAGAGATAATCATCTTATACTGCCGTGCATTTCACGCCTCAAGGCGTGACTAAGAGATTATCACAAGGCCGCATAAAGCTTTGAATCTGCTAAGAGCTACCCGCTAAGGTTTCGCTTTAACGAGCTTCGACCGCTATATTCGTGTCTCTCTGCGCCAAATAATCAAGACGCTCCACCGCAATGTAACCTAGTCATCTCATTGCTAATTATTAGGCCAGTCCACCCTATCCTCGACATGTGGTTGCACGATGTGACCCGCATCAATGGTTCAAGGTTAAGTCCTTAGTTGGTCGCTCAAAGAGACTAATCCACGCCGACAAAGCATAAAGACCCACACTTACCACCATCCACTCGCCCGAGCATAAAACATTTTCAGCTCAACTGGTCAAATACCACCCTAGCCTTGGCACAACATCTTATAATAAAAGTGGTCGCGCCATTTATTCCATAATTCCTTTAGTCACGCTCATTCATAAGCATGTGATCATGAGTCCCGACGCATAACTAAAGCAGGCTAAGCATAATACAATACCCGAGTTGGTAATTTATCAATGTCCAACTAAAATAAACCTCCTATGGTGTCGAAGGGTTCATGTCATTCAAGGGTACATGTTTGTTTGTAATTTATCAAGGAGGTATACAACAATTAGGCATTTATCTACTCTAAACAATTTAATATATAAAATAGCAATGCATGTATAAATAAAACAATATAGTTTGATAAAGATGGGTTCAATATGATCAAGGGTCTATGACTTGCCTATGGTGAAGAGTTGAGGAGCTTCATGCCGTCGTCCGAGAAATCTTCCAAAAGCGGTTTCTTACACGCATGAAGAGCAAAATAAATAAAACCACTCCAAATAAATTCCAAATAAATACCAAATTAGTACTAACAGAAAGAGGGGATTTAGATGAATTTAGAAATTTGAATCACTTGAATCGGAGTTCGAACGAAGAAGTTATGGCCTTCCGGTTGGAAAACACATAAATGAAAGATTTGGGGATTTTCTCATTTTCTCGAATTATTTTTGTAAAGGAAAAGGTCAATATGACGTCACTGAAGTCAGCAGAGGAAATTGGTCCGAAGAAAAGTAAAAGAAAAAGAAACTGATATGTGGGGCCCATCGCCGCGAGAGGTGCATGGTGGATGTGGTCTACAAGATTTGGCACGGGTTTAGAGTGGGGTGTGCACGCTGGTTGACGTGGTCGCCACATCGCCAAGCGTCGATGTGGTCACGACTTGGCGATGATGGGCGTCATGTCGGCAGCCACGCCGACCGTAGCCGCGCGCCACGCCGAGGGTCGCCGCTTGGTCGGATTTGACCGCGCCGAGGGCACCGTGAGGCTGAGGGGAGCGAGGCGATCTCATTGCTCACCAACCCGAGGACGCGGCGCCACCGGAAGTCGCCGACGACGAGGAAATGGCGAGGCGCGGTCGAGGTGGCGGCGAGAAGCCCGTGGCCTCCGAGAGGAGGTGCGCGCGACGGAACGGCGGCGCCTCTTGCGGCCTGAGGCGGGCCGAGGCGCTGGGATGCCTGAGGCGGCGCCAGAGGCGGAGGTGACCTTCGTGGTCGGCGGCGAAGAACGGCAATTGCACCGAGGAGAGCGAGAGGCGGGAGAGAAGAGGGGAAAGAGAGAGAAGGAGGCGAACCCGGCGCGCTAAATAGGACTGGGGCCTGAGGAGAAAGAAGGGCTGAGGTTGCTTGCGCCACAATGGCGGCGCGAAAATGGGGAAAAAGAGGGACGGATGAGACGCGGGAGGGACGGAGGCCATGTGTGCGTGTGGAGCACGCCGCACACTACTACAAACAGCAATAGCAGACACTCATCATCGCACGGTTCCAAAGGAGCCGTCTGTGTTGAACTTATACGACGGTTCCCTTTGGAACCGTCTGGGAACTGTCGTGATATGTCCTCATCACGAGCGGTTCTTATTACCAACCGCTTGTGATACTTCGCACGGTTCGTAATATGACCCGCTTGTGATGAGGACATATCACGACGGTTCATATTACCAACCGTCAGGAAGTATCACGCACGGTGGTAATATGAACCGCTGTGATGAGGACGCTTATCGCGACGGTTTGGAAATAAAACCGCTTCAGGAAATATCACGCACGGTTCAATTTGAGAACTGCTCGTATTATACTAGTATCACTGCACGCTCTATTAAATAACCGTCGGTGATATTATTATCACGACGGTTCCCATATAGAGCCGCTGTGATATCCGCCTCCCGCGATGTGTCTCTTCACCATCGCACAACCGTCTCTTCGTCTCGCACGCCGACGATACGCGCCTCTTCGCCTCACGTGCGCTTACTCCTAATTCTTGATATAAGACGGAATAATCACCAAGATTAAACTCCTCCCATCGCCTTCGTCCTCACGGTTTGAGTACGCCAATCGCCAAGGTTAGCATGCGAGCGGTCGCCAAAGCACCAAGGCGAGGAGGTCGGTGATCGCCGCTCTTTCTCACGATGCCGCTCGTCGACATCGCCGCCGCGGTGGCCGCGAGCCTCTCACCATGGAGGACCTATGCAGCCTACGATTAACGTGACGACATCTTTATGTTCACAATATACGACGCATATACTACTATTTATTCTAACATCTTGAATGTATGTACGTATAGTTGTAAGGCCTTGTACAAGGTGTCCAAGGAACGCCCGGGGAGGCGCGTGGCGCTGAGCGAGAGGAGGCGATGAAGTGGCAGACAACGAGCGCTACCGCCTGCCAACCACCGCCGCCACGGCAACCCGGGGCTTGTTTCATCGCGGCCTCGCTTGTTCGCGCCCCAAGACATGCAACATGCCTCATGTTCCTTGAACGGGCGCCATGGCCGGCCACAAGGCGCGGCTCACGTGCTCGGTCTCCTCTCTACACACCGACGAGACACGCGACGTTGGGAAGCACTACATCGGCCAGTCGAGGACGAGCCGACCGCGGGTGCGAGACGGCCAAGACCAACCGGGAGTGCGGCGGTGCGAGGCTCGCCGCGACATGGTCCAGCGGCGGCGTGGGAAGAAGGCCGCCATCGGGCCGGTGTGGGCGCTGTCGAGGATGGCCACCGGCACGAGCATTGGCTGCGCGTGTGGAAGGGTGGGACGACTACGCCGCCTTCTGCAGATGACGATCGCAGGATTAGGCATGAGTATACCGCTTTGCAAAGGTGTTAGACTATTTGCCATAAAATTTTAGTTTTTAGGTTTCTAGAAAGGTGGTGCAATGGACTATTTTCCAAATGAAATGAATTTTTAATGCACCAAAATATACGGTCCACAAGGACAGGATCGAAATTCCATGACATCAAAATATACACGACATATTACAAGTTCATAACACATGATGTTATGGAATAAATTAATTACAATGGAGTAATTTCTTAATTAAAATATAGTCCTTCACGATGATCGACGCGCATATAGCTAGCTTCCTCGCTGGGTTCTTCCTCGAGCCTGATGTCGTCTCCGAAAGGAGGCAACTCGTCAAATTGATTGTATTCTTCCTCGTCCACTACATTCTCAACTCCGACAATCCTTCTTTTTCCATGAAGAACTACGTGACGCTTCTTATTTGCCGGGTCGGTTACATAGAAGACTTGAACAACTTGGTTAGCCAGTACGAATGGTTCGTCTTTGTATCCGACACGATCGAGGTCCACGGTAGTGACGCCGTACTTGTCGACCTTCACATGTGGGAGATGGACCCAACGACACCGAAATAGGGGATCTTGAAAAGCACGAGTCGAGCTCCCATATCTCCTCTATTTGCCCATAGTACGAGCTCCACCATCCAGATCGAATGCATCTATGCGACACCGCAGCTTCGGATCGTGCTCTTCCTATCCCGAGCTGCCAGATAAAATGTGTACCCATTTATGTCGATCCTTGCCATGTGACAATTGTAAATTGTGGCCCTTTGCCAACCATAGCAGCAGATCATCACTTGATGACCTCCTACCATGATTCGCACCTTTACCCATTCGCTGAACCGGTTGTGTTTCTCGTGATCCAAACCTCCGACCGGTCTGGATTCGTTGTATGCATCATGTCTTTGTGCTCGCCGATGTACGGGGACGTTGGGTCATGTGTTGCAAGACCGTGAAATGGGCTTGAGCGCACGATCCAGATCGGAGTGATTGATTTCTTCCGATGGTCCCGATACCATCCAAACCTTCCTCATGACGCAGATAGAGGCACACCCATCGGTTCCACCGAGCCATGTAGTCGACGCAGAACTCAATGACCTCTTCGTTGCATAACCTTCGATGATGCCGCTCTCCGGCCGAGATCGATTCAGACGTAGGACTTGAGAATTCCATATACCTCTCGAACGGGTACATATGACGAGGAACACAGGACCGCATATCTTTATCTCTTTCACAAGATGAACAATGAGATGGACCATAATATCGAAAAATGACGGAGGGAAATACATCTCAAGTTGACATAGAGTCGCCACCACCTCTACTGTAGAGCATCTAGTCCTTCGATCGATGACCTTCGAGCAATTAAGTTGAAGAAATAACACAGCCTCAAGATTGCCACTCTGACCTTGTTCGGCAAGATACCCCTAATTGCAACAGAAGCATTTGTGTCATCAAGACATGACAATCATGAGACTTCATACCAATTAATTTCAAATCTTGCATAGAAACAAGTTTCTTAATGTTAGCGAGTAACCAGACGGACTTTGACACCATGCAAGCTTTGGCACAATTCATTTCTCGGCCTTGGACATAGTGTAGCAAGTCGGGTGGAAGGTATGTTCGCCCTTTATCGGTCTCTTTCGGTGCTAACTCGGTCCTTATGTTCATATCAACCAAGTCGCGTCGCATGCGTTAACACCATCCTTTGTTTTGCCACTAATGTTCAAGAAGAGACCAATCAAGCTTTCACATACATTCTTCTCCACGTGCATGACGTCGATGCAAATGACGAACTTCTAAGTGCTCCCAATAAGGCAAGTCCCAAAAATTGACCGCTTCTTCCAGATGTTCTTCTCGACGGGTTTTAATTTACATCCCTTCCCAAGCACAACATGGATATCCTTAACCATATCATAGACCTCTTTCCTCTAAAAGCCCTTGAGCCGAACCGCCCTCCTTATTTCCGCGAATTGTTTTTTCATCTTGCGGTATGGGTGACTCGGGAAGGAACCTACGGTGACGCATATACACGCTTTTGCGCGAGTTGTTCAACCATACACTCTCCGTAGCATCTAAGCAATGCGACAGCTTTGGCTCTTTCTCGCATCAAGTCCGACAGTTACCAAGGGCGGGAAAATCATTGATAGTGCAGAACAACATGACGCCAGTAAAGAGAAGTTCTCTCGCTTGTACGCATCCCATACTTGTACCCCTTCGCTCCACAAAGGTCACAAGATCATCCAAAGAATGGTGCTAGGTACACATCAATATCGCTCCTGTGTTGCTTCGCCCTTGGATAAGTAGTGACATCAAAATGTACTTCCGCTTCATACACGCCAAGGAGGAAGGTTGTACATACATAGGTTCACGGGCCATGTGCTATGTCACGCTCATGTTACCGAAAGGATTCATTCCATCCGTGACTCAACCCTAACCTTATGTTCCTCGGTTCCGCACCGAACTCTTTGAAGGTCCGATCGAAGTTTCTCCATCGCGCAGAATCAGCAGGTGTCTTAGTTTTCCATCTTTCTTACGCTTCTCCGAGTGCCAACGCAGCAATCTTGCCTCCTTTCGTTCGCAAATAAACGCTTCAAACGTGGGATCACAGCAGATACCACAACACCTTAGCAGAGGTCCTTGCTTCACCTTAGTAGTATTCTTACGCTTGTATCGGATGCTTTGCACACGTGACATACATGCAAGTCTCCGCATACTTTACGATACAGATACAATCGTTCGGACATGCATGTATTCTTTCTACTTCCATTCCCAATGGACAAAGAACCTTCTTGGCTTGGTAGGTGGTGCTGGCAACACGCTTCCTCCGAAGAATGTCCGCTAGAGACCTAACAACGCCGTGAAACTCTTGTCGGACCAACCATTGCTCGCCTTCAATTTCAGCAGTTCAAGCACGGTTGACAATCTTGTGTATTCCGCTTGCGACCAGGAACAAAGGTTTCCCGAGTCCTCCATTAAGCGCCGAATTTACAAAACTCTCTCACTATAGTTTCTTCGCATCGCGTGAGCATCCGATCCAGATTGTCATCGACGACCTATCGCCATCAAAACACATCCACATCCGCATATCGTTGAATTCTCGTCGATGTCATCATTATTAACTTCAGATAATCGCTTCTTCACCGCGGATCGTCCAACATGTATACCTTTTTGAAACCCTTCAATCAAGTGCCCTACGACCGCGCCGGGTTGTTAAAAATCTTCGATTATCGCAATCAATGCATGGACAGATATAAATTCTATCCCATGCATGGACAAGATATAAATTCTATCCCTTATTCAAGATATCCGCCCGCGCTCTTTTAAAAGCAATCACGCCATTAATGTACTCTTCACTCACACGTTCGCACTGCATATCCGCTTCGGTCCATCTACGCTACACATGTAACAATTAGTAGTGTTAAATTATATTAATAAATCGCAAATACGTTACTCCTCCTATTAATCGCAAATACGTTACTCCTCCTATTAAGCAAATATAAAGAGTTAAAGATCGTTACCCGGAGCTCACGATTTAAAATTCCTAATATCCCGCGAGATTCCTCACTGCCCTTCTCCTTGTGCCAATGAACAGGCAAGAGAGCCACAATCGAAATACACCACTTATCCCACTCACAAAAACACTCATTCACAACACCCAAACCGAGAGCTACCACCAAAGCCTCACAAAGCAAGCATGCATGCAAGCCAATGACCATAAGTTGCTAGGGCAACCCACAACCAAGAACAAGGCAAGCCAAATAAACAAGCCTCCTACACCAACACAGAGCAAAAGCTTCTCAAGCCCTCTATTCCAAAGAAGAGATCGAGGCGCGCTAGGCGTGGGGCCTCTGCTGGTCTTTATATTTATAGGGTGAAATATCACACGGTTCTTATTTCCAACCGCTCGTGATATGAGTATATCATGACGGTTCTACACAAACCGCTCGTGTTGAACTTCATAGACGGCTCCATGTGGAACCGCTCGTGATATACTCAATATCACTGCACGGTTATACTTATAACCGCTCGTGATATGGAGGATATCACGATGGTTCCACATGGAGCCGCTCAGTGATGGTCAACATGCACGGTTAGTGAGAGGAACCGTCGTGATGAGTATATTATCACGCAGCGGTTCTTTATTCAACCGCCTCGTGATAGCGCATTTGATTTGCCCAAAGAATAATTAGATGATAAAAAGACCATATCATCACGCATTTATAAAAAGACCATATCATCAATGACAAAAGACCATATTTACATCACGCATGCATAATAGATCGCCTTATCGCTTTTACATCACAGATTGATAAAAAGGATGAGTGATCCTATCTTAGTCTTCAAATCTTCGACGCATTCTCGCCGGCTTTGGGAGCGGATCACCGATCGCCTCACCAAACGCCTCCACCGTGACCTTGCACGCCAATTTCTCTTGTAGATGTTCGGACTCGTAATCAAGTCCCATATAGCCCTGAGGCCATCAACCCCGGTCTCCATAGTCTCGCTAGGCGACCCGCTCTCCTGCAATGTCGATGTCGCCTCGACTCAGGCTGCATCCTCGGTGCGGACCAAAGAGTTCCATAGACAATCTCCACGACAGGTTTACTCGCCGGATGCCGAGAGCCTCGACCGGTCTGTGGAGGAGGAGCTCCAATCGACCGATGAGCGCCGTATGGTCTCCGGTAGATGGGAGGGTCTACAACGGATTGCATTGCGAACGACGCTTTGTTCGCAGCTTGGGCCAAAGTTGCGATCGAGAGGTGCGAGTACACAACCAAAATGTAGGCCAAGATAAACCGGACGAGAGGAAGCCATTTGGAATTTGTGGGAGAGAGGGGATGATCAAGGAGCTTCGTGAGAAATCCCTTTGATAAGGGTTGTCTATTTATATAAAAGTCGGAGCAGAGACGAAGAGACACTCGCGGAGATGAAGGGAATGAGATTCATAGCATGCAGCGGCTCTATAATGGATCCGCTCGCGATATATTATCACGCACGGCTCTATTAAAGAACCGCTCGAGATATCATCAATATCACAGACGGCTCTATTTAAGCACCGTCGATAATATCACAGACGGTTTGCTTAAAGAACTGCTCGAGATATCTCAATATCACGCACGGTTCTTGAATGGCACCGCTCGTGATATTGAGGATATCTCGAGCGCTTCTTAAGCAAACCGTCGTGATATTATCACGCACGGTGCTTAAATAGAGCCGTCTGTGATATTGATGATATCTCGACGGTTCATTAATAGAGCCGTCGTGATATTCTTTTTATCAAAAGCGCACCTAGGGTTTTGCTCTTTACTCGCTACTTCGCCTCCCGCGCCCCTTAGGCTCGCGCGCTCTCGCTCCTCTAGGTTCGCCTGCTCACCTCCCGTCCAGTAAGACCCGACGCCGCCGCCCTTCATCGACGACGCTGCCTCCGCCGACGCGGCCTCCTCCCCGTGTCGGCCTCTCCTCTCGCACCGCCTCCTCCCGTGCCGGCCTCCTCCTCGCACCGGCCTCCTCCTCGCCGTCCTCCTCCCGTGTCGGCCTCCTCCCGCGCCTCTCCTCCTCCCCGCGCCGGCCTCCTCCCCGCACCGCCTCCTCCTTGCACCGTGAGTTGTTGTGCGGCATCCTCTGTGAGTATTCCTAAAGATCCGCAAATTGATCGTGGGCTTTGTTGACATGCTCGTGATGAACTCGTCTTATACCGAGATTGAATGTGATAGTTAGTTGATTCTTGAGCTCTATTGTACAAATTACTTGCATCACAATTTCATATCTGTTAATTTGTTACTTTGGTTGAATGCTAGTTATCACAGCACGGTTGAATGCATCCGTCAATTTGATATCTTCGTTAGTTCATTCATGAGCTCTATTGTATTGAGCGAACCCTCCGTGATGTGACTTTGATAGTCTTTGATAATGTGAACTGAAATTGATCTGGGCTTTGTTCGTTCGCCTGTGATGAACTTTTCTCTTATAACGAGATTGAATGTTTTAAGAGATCATTTTTCTAATGATTGAGATCATTTGACGCTTAAGCAAAGTATTGTTTAGAGCTCATAGTTTGAATTTATACTATCATATTCATTTAATGAAGAGTATAGACAATAGGATTGAGATGGCAAAGACTTGTTCTTTTGCAACTCTCCTTCGAGAGCACAAACTACCATCAATCCTTCTTTATATATTATACGTTTGTGCATCATTTTCGTTGTTGAGTAAACCGCTTGAATCGTCGATTAGAGCTTACGATATTGCTTCGCATATATAGATAGCAAGTAGCGACATGGCGCCCGCACCATCTTCGCCGCCGTCCTAGATCTCCGAGGAAAGTGGTACGTCGCGAGATGGCAGAGGAACATCGAGAATTCCTCGAGCATAATGACCGCCACGAGGTCAATGCCAATGGGATCCCCGTGAGTCCCCAAAGCAAGCGCAGATTCGAACCTTGTGCGGGATACTTGGAAGGGAACGGTCCCCATCACCACACCGAGCCGACACCGTGTCGGATGTTCGAGAAGCCACTGTGGGACGGTTTTAAAATCGCTCACTTTCCCACCGCAGACTGGCGCGCGTGGAACGACGTGCGTTGCTCGATCGGAAGGCGTGGAGGACCTTCAAGAGCGTGCTTGTCACAAGGTACGTGAACATGGGTCGAACGCCCTTCACGGCGTATAAATTCTTGTCGCGGGATATATGGGACGCTTTGTGCAAATGAAGACGACGCTTGAATTTCGTGAGGAAAGTGCGACGCACAAGGCTCTCCGCACACTTAACACTCACCCCACAAACTCGGCACGGCTGGTACGCGTAAAACCGCGCAATGGGCGGCGAGGACGCGAACGAAACAAGGCCATTTGCCGAGATCACGACACCGCGCTCTCTCCCGGTTAAGAGCGAGGGCATCGCCACGTCTTCGCGAAATCTCTTTCACAAACCCGAGGCATCGATGTGGCCAACCGTGTGGTAAATGTCTTGAACTACCTAGTTGTTAATAAGTCTATAACTTCATAATGTATATAATAACATGATGACCTCTTGCAGCAAGAATTGAGTTCCGCATGTTCAAGGCTCCTTCCAAGCGCATGTGAGAAGGATATACTAACTACGCCCCGGGAAACAAGGAGCACCTTGTCGCACGCGAGGCAAAGGGTTAACGATCTTGGAGGGATGGATTCCCGCATGACTACCGCACGTATAGGAGCAGAAGAGATCCAAGGCCGAGCACGACACGTTGTTGGAACATGTGCTTACTTCAAAATTTGAAGGAAGAGAACGGGTGCTTACCGCAAAATTTGAAGAAAAGATAGCAAGATTGCGTGACCAAGTGAATCAACTACTACTCCTCAACAACCGATCGCAGCCGCCCCGTTGTTTTGTAGGCGCCCTCCTCAACATCGAGTAGCGCCGCCCACGCAAAATTGTGAACACGATGATGTCCAATTACCTATCGACGACATCAAGGTAATGTACATCTCTCGAATGCTCCAAAGATAGACCTATAGGACGCCTTAGCTAATTGCGATCGCTTTGTAGGAGCCGACGACCGCACACTCCAAGTGAGGATGGTTGGGATGTCTATTGAGGTGGCGGGGTGGTGTATCCATGCAATGAAGGGATAGTGCAAAGACGGTGCCCGGTGTGACGTAGGGTTACGCCAGGTCCAGTGGACATGGTACATGATAATTTTAGGGCCGTCCCACCGAGATTCGCCCGAACGACGAAATCATAACACTAGGATGCCCTGCAGTTTTATTCGGTGGCCAAAGAAGGACATCGCTCGACCCCGCAGTGCCGCCTCAACCTTCGATGACTCCACCCCAACCATCTCCACACCACCATGCCCTCCAATTCAACTTTTGAAGGACATCGCCCCGACCTCGCAGCGTCGCCTCAACCTTTGATGACTCTACCCCAACCACTCGACACGACCATGTCTCTCCAACAGACCTCCATGACCGCACCTCAACCTTCGCCTGGCCCGCCTCATCGGTTCCGTGGAGAAGACACCGAACGAACAAAAAAGCGTCGCCGACGCTTCCCGAGTCGTCGACAGAGGAAGACGCGTGAGCGCGCAAGTCGCTCGTAACAAATCGAAATCGAAGAACATTAAGCGCCCGCCTCCTAACCCTAAGAAATACTCTTTAAGTCCGCTGGCGACGAGCACAGATGTAGCCTACGCTGGATTAGGTTGTCGAGTTTGCATAGTGGTACTTGAAGAAGACCAAAGAGAAAGGGTGCGGCGATGGAATCACCGTCGATACACGGAGGACTATTTCTCCACGAGCCGCCTTCTTCATCGTGAGCTTCACGACTTGTTCGACCTATTCAACCTCAAAGCCCTCGATGCCTCACTTCTACGATCTTTGGACATCGTAAGTGTGTACAATCAAGTTCTACATTCACGTACATTCACGTAATATAACAACTCATTGCTTATGTATAGATACATGATTAAAAGCGGCGATTGAAAGAACCGGGTGGGTTTCTCGACCACACGTGGTCTCTCGAGCAAACCATCTTGGCGCACACATCCTACGCCGAGAAATACATAACGGCGGGATTGCTTGCTCAAAACTACGTGGACTACATAATGGTGCCCTACAACGTAAGTAAGTGCTTCACTACTTGCTATACAAATTTCATTTGTACTTTATACGCAGATGAACTTAGGTTTAATGACTATAGCGACATACATGAGTAGGCATCATCGATCCTTCTAGTCATTATACTCAAAGAGGAATCAGTACTATACCTTGATTCCCTAATGAAAAGGCCACGACTTCACCCTTGTGCAAGAAGTAGTCATGTGTGTGCTCATTTCTCCATACATAACTCTATTGTAGTCTTCCTTCGTTTGAAATGGCCGAGGTTAACTTTTTGGAAACATGTAGGTCGCTCATCTCCTATATTACCGAGGAGGGCTATACAAGGAACGAACGCCACACTTAATCACAGACGCGATTTCCAGACGTGCTACAACACAATAATCCTATATCATACTGTAATAATGCGTCTCGAACCGACTATACCTATATATGTAATTCTATTTTTCAAGGTCGCCAAGAAAAGCGTAAGAATGTGCATTCTACGCTTGCCATCATATGCGATTCTCATGAGTGCTAGGTTGCGGATCCCGAGGTTGGTCAATCTCGCAATAATTGCTAATTATAAATTTAAATATATATGTGTAACACTTTACTCTTGTTTGTAGGTTTTGAATATAGATTTAGATTCACTCGCTCGTAAAGAGATCTCGGATGTTCGAGGGAGGCTCTGCACCTTCATCACGACGGATATCATCATTGCCAACTGAGAGTTTCACTCTTGAACGACCTTGAAACAATTAATATATTTGATATAGTTGAAATTCACTTTGAATAGTTGTGATTCAATGGTAAACTTTGGGTTGTCACTTTGGGTTGTATGACAATATTTTACGAACGAGTTGATATTACAATGTTTGATGTATTTGATATATGTTCGCTTGTATGACAATGATCACTTTGGGTTGTCAACGATTGATATCCGTGATGTATCTATTTTCTCGCCGCTTATTTTCAGAGGGCATGGCTAGCAATCCGAGGCTAGCCGAATTTTTTTAAAATAGTTATGCTGAAATAACTATCACGCACGGTTTATCAATCAAACCGCTCGTGATATATAATCCCTGACGGCTCTATTATATAACCGTCTCGGATATACACGTATCCCGCAGCGGTTCGTAAATATAACCGCTCGAGATATCCTTTATCACTGACGGTTCTATTTATGAACCGCTCGATATGTGTATTATCACTGCACGGTTATATAATGGTAACCGCTCGATATGTGTATATCATAGACGGTTCGTAAATAGAGCCGTCGTGATATGCGTCTATAACGCATTTCTTGAATAGAGCCGTCGTGATAATTAGATATCACGAGCGGTTTTATAATTAGAACCGCTCGTGTTGTGACTTATCACGAGCGGATGTTTAACCGTGCGTGATAACGCAGCTTATCACAGACGTATAAAAACACGCACGGTTCGAACCGTCGTGATGACCGTTCGAACCGCTCGTGATGACCGCTCGAACCGTCTGTGATGAGGCTGTGTGTAGTAGTGCTAATTAGACTTACCTCCCATTAAGTATGAACAATCCAAAATGAAAAAAAAGGTATAAAAACAACTACAAAATTTAATGGCAGGCAACCACTATTACAACTAGTCAACGTTAATTTCCTATTAGTAAAAGATAACTGATCGACACTGTTACCTCTAATTACCACTAACAGATCATATCAAATTTAGGAAACCATGTCAACACCAGGCTATTTTTTTTTCACTGGGTAGTTGATTCCAATTAGCAAACCAAAAACAGCCAATTTTAAGATGAGTTCGGTGTCAATTTTTTTAAGATCAAGAATAAAAAAGTAAATGAAACACCAAGAAACAGTACTAACCCAGTTTCGACCGGTCAGCTGTTGGCCTGTTGCTAGTGTAAAATGTGAATTAAAATGTAAGGAGTTTTGCTCTGGTGTAGCACGCCATGTGCAGAAAGCTAAAGACCATGCGATCTCAGTAGGGGATTATCAACATTTTCTGCCCTGACCTCCGCGTCGCTTGATCAACCCGTCGCACTGAACTGCCCGTTCGGTCATCCTCGTCCATGCTGCGCCACGCTTGAGCCACTTGACCTCACCCGGCATCAATGATCGTTCTGGACCTCAGCTCTCCAAGCTTAGTCCTGATCCTCTCGCCGTTGACCGTCATTGACCTTCAAGACACATGCACAACAATAGACAAAGAAATCGTCTCCGGGAACAAGTTCTTCACAACTTGACCCACGTCAGTGAAAACACGCAATATGCAACACATATGTAAAGATAAACAGGATATGACCTTTCCCAAAATCAATTCTCCAAACGAATCACCAATCGATAAAACCGGTCGATCGCCATTCAATATCGGTCGACCGCTCGCCGATCGACCGCTCCCGGCGCCCACTACTACGTAAAACCTCATCACGACGGTTGGAACCGTCATCACAGACGATTTTCAACCGCTCGTAAAAGTACGTCTGCGATAACAGGTGTTATCACGCGACGGTTTTTGAGCCGCTCAGGATAAAGCTATCGCAGCGATGCGGAACAAGAACCGTCAGGAAAACAGTATCACTGACGGTTCGAACAAGAACCGTCAGTGATAATTGATTATCACTGCACGGTTCTTGTTCGAACCATCTGTGATACCTTTCTTTACAGACGGCTCTTGTTCCGAACCGTCTGTGATAGTTTTTTTGATTGCAAAAAAAAATATTATCATTTTTCATGGATACACTCATACACATACACTGCCATTTTCGAAGCCTCCCAAACATGGATTCATTGATACACATACATGGATTCCCAACTCCTAAGCCTCCCAATAAATTTCTTAAGCTATGGATTCATGGATACACGCATACACTCGATCATATACAAGTACCAACAGAAGTAGAATCTGGAGGAGAATCTAGCAGAAATCTGGATACGAATCTAACACAAGTACCACAAGCTCATACATACAAATCTGGATCTAAATCTAATAGAACCTCATATACAAAAGTACTAACAGAACCTCATATACCAGAGACATCGACGTCGAAGGAGGACTGGAGGAGCTCGGCGTCGGCGTCAGAGGAGACTAGAGGAGGTCAGCGTTGGTGTTAGCGTCAACTCTCAGCTATTGGGGACTGTGGGAGTAAGGGAGGACCAGAGCCTGGAGGTGTAGCTGGGGCGTGGAGCCGCGGAGGGCTGGAGGAGCAGCCTGGCGGAGCTCGGAGGAGGACTGCCGGAGCAAGGAGGACCGAGCCCGAAGGAGGACCGGATCGCGGCAAGTGCGAGACCGAGCGCCAGAGGAGGTCACCATAATATATAGGACATATTTTGCCTCTCGCGACGCGCTCAAAATTTTCAAATTCCACGCGCTACAATTACGACGGTTTCATACAAAACCGTCGTGATGACAAATCACGATTCGTTCGTATCACGAACCGCTGCGATAGTAACTCATCGCGCACGGTTCTTAATACGAACGCGTCGGATAGTACTCATCACAGACGGTTGGGATTAACAAATGCGTCAGGATTTGATTTTACCATGGCTTAAAATTTAAAGCCATGGTAAAATCGAGAATAAGGAAAATTTGAAGCCATGGTAAAGAAAAATTTTAAGTCATGGTAAATCAAAATCACAGGCACGTTGTTAATCCCAACCGTGCGCGATGAGGTACTTATCATCGACGGTTGGTATGACGAACCGTCTGTGAAATATCATAGACGGTTCGTGATACTAACCGTCTGTGATGAGGTGTCCTCATCATAGACCCCTCCTTCTACCAACCGTGCGTGAAGTACCAACCGTGTGTGATACTTCACAGACGGTTGGTAGAAGGAGCCGTCTGTGAAGTATCACAGACGGTTGGTAATAAGAACCGTTTGTGATGAGGCACTATTACAGACGGTTCCAAAGTGAACCGTCTGTATAAGTTCAACACAGACGGCTTCTTTGGAACCGTCTGTGATGAGGCGTTCAGTATGACCTGTTTTGTAGTAGTGGACGGTCAGACCGCCTGAACCTGACAGCCTTTGAACATTTGCCGAAAACACGAGAAATAACAAACCAAAAGTGTCATTACCAATTATAACATCATCTTAATATCGTGCACATATCCTCATGATATCCACTGTATGCCTCAAAAATATATAAAAGATACTCATTGTAAACGGGCAGTTGAGTGCATATGTTATGCAAACATAGGAAGCACAGCTTTATTGTGGAAGAATTTGATCGTGCAAATATGCAATTAATTTGTATATACAAGATCGAGATGACAAGTGAGCCAAGATAGAGGATGGCCATTCCCACTGCAATCCCAGGCAAAAGGCATACGTGAGATACTAGTTCGTTGAAGCGCCTTAGTGCAGGGTACGTGCAAAACAAGCACGCACGGGTGAAACATTAAGTGAAGATATAAAACAAAGTACTTCCATGCTTGATAACCAGTGGTGTGATGCCGTGATGTGGTGGGTATAAGAGATGAGAAAACATAAGAGGCATGCATCTCTGGGCAGCATGAACAAGAAACAAGCACAATAAAGGCTAAACTATATATAACAGTATAGTCGGCAAAGAAAGCCTAACCAAAGAAGTTATCCCCAAAAAAACGCGAAGCAAAACCAGATTTATCCCCTTCAATGCATGAAATGAAGTTACCAGTACATCTCGAGCGTGTTTTCAATTTTAATAGTATAACTAATTAGACTTACCTCCCATTAAGTAGGAACAATCCAAAATGAAAAAAAAAGGTATAAAAACAACTATAAAATTTAATGGCAGGCAACCACTATTACAACTAGTCAACGTTAATTTCCTATTAGTAAAAGATAACTGATCGACACTGTTACCTCTAATTACCACTAACAGATCATATCAAATTTAGGAAACCATGTCAACACCAGGCTATTTTTTTTTCACTGGGTAGTTGATTCCAATTAGCAAACCAAAAACAGCCAATTTTAAGATGAGTTCGGTGTCAATTTTTTTAAGATCAAGAATAAAAAAGTAAATGAAACACCAAGAAACAGTACTAACCCAGTTTCGACCGGTCAGCTGTTGGCCTGTTGCTAGTGTAACATGTGAATTATATACTTAACATATGGTATATTGGTCTAGAATGCATCGATATTTACTAGTTGTCACACTTCTATTCTTGGCACAATAAAAGCAGATTAGATTTTTCACTCAAAGAATTAATCAAATAAATGCATATTAACAGCCCTACATAATTGATGTATGGTATATTTTCTGTAACAGACCAAAATATGTATTCCCTATTAATTATGCTTTAAATATTAAATTCTGCAATTTTTTAGCATTTCTCTGCATTTTATTTAAATATTTTTCTATTAAAGACAGCAACAAAAGATATTTTTTTTTGCGAAAATTTGAAAGCTGGTCAAATCCTGGAAATAATTTTGCTAAATATTAGGTTGTGCGAGGATCCTCTACAAAACTTTTCATAATTTTCAAAGTTGGTTTGCTAATTTAAAAAACTGCAACTTGATTTATAAAATTATTTAAATCGGGATTTCCTTCTTGGGCGGACTTCCTTCCCTTCGGCTTGGCTCGTTACTGTCTCGTCCCGTTTCCAGCCCACGCACCGCCTCCCTCTTCTCCTTTTTCCGTATTCTTGGCGCTAAAGCGAATTTTCGGGCAGTGTGCTTTCTCTCTCGCTGCTCTCCTCTCTCTCGCCGGACAGCTATGGTTACAATCGTTCTCATTTGTCGATATCCTGACTCGAGCTGACACAGAGAAGAAAAGGGTGGGGAACTGCACAGCAGGACAGGACGTGAGGTCTTGTAGCAGGAGTACGTGCGATCCAATTCAGAAGGGGCGCGGGGGTTGAAGAAACATATAGTCAAGTTGCATAGTACTTCCAACTTAGCTCTCTCTTGCTTCCATGATTTTGAGAAATTTGAACACAACAGGATGATCATTCTTCATATCCCATGTTGTCAGCTTTGATAGTTCAGCTTCACCAACAACCATGATTTCCATGGAGCTCTAGTATATAGTTCTTTCATTGGGACTATTTTTTTGGTGGTGCATTGATTCACAGGAAAAATAAGTTGGACTCGGAAGCTTAGGAGTCCGCATCTTCTTAATTTGGATGGAAGTGTCGGTGGCTTTCTCTTTCTTCACCCTGTTAGTCCTGGACCCCTGGTGGAGAACTTTTTTTTTAATTTAATCTATTTTTAAAAAAATATTTTAAAGATAACCTCTTCGTAACTTTATTTCTAATTCCGAAGCATGTTGTCACGCCACGGATCTCGACGTAAGAACGAAAGTCGCCACACCACTCCTCTTGATGTAATGAGATTTAGCAAAAACAGACGTGTGTTGGTTGGATGGCTATCGTAGCGAGTTTGGTATCTTGAGATCGGTAGATGACAAAGATAGTTTGTTCACACCCTGCGTCGTGGCGTGATCAAAGGAATCATAATTGAAAATAAAGTTAAGGAAAAGTTATCTTTAAAATATTTTTTAAAAATAGATTAAAAAAAAAAGCTATCCGGTGGACACCACAACTCCACAAAGGCAAACAAGGATCCCTTCGTCCACAATTTGTTCCCATGGTGGCGTCAAGCCGCAGATATTTCCCTGTGAATAATTCAAAAAACGACCCACAATTATTTTCCTTGAAAAGTAGCAGGAGAGCTGCTAACAAATTGAATTCTCAATCCCCGGATACGTTAGCTTCCGTCAACACTCATCGGCACCTTCACGAGTCTTTTGCGGATTAAAAAGCATATATATACTATTGTTTCCCATCAAACATAAAAGAAAATTAATGAAATCATGTTCCAATCAATGCATGTTGCTTTTTCTATTTGAAAAGCTTTCAAAATACATGAATCCATCTGCTATATCTTCTTTCGTTTTACATTAATCAAAGAAAAACTTTAAAGTTGAGTGAACTCTGGAAATTCACAAAGTCACACAATACCTTTTCTTTTGTCAAAGATAATGACAATGAGATGGGCTGAGATTTTTTTCCCCTCAAAAGTTACTTTCAAACATTGCCATTGATAGCCACATCCCCACATGCAACTCAAATGTCACAGTACTTCATTGTCATCTTCACAACGACGGGCCAGTGGTCTGGTGGTGGTAGCAAAGGGTATCTGCTCTTACCCACACATGCACGTATGTGCTTTCCAGTGGAAAAGTGTTTGTCCGCGCTTTGTAAGGGTCTGAACCTCTGCCGACTCTGTGCAACAGCCTAATTATTGAATATTTTGAAACTTGTATGAATTTCTTGGATTTCAAAAACTTTTGTTGTATTTTGAGAAATTCCAAAAGCTTGGCTTGCATTCAAAAAGGTAAATCAAATTCATTACTCCAAGCAGGAATTATAAAAACTACAAGTTATATAATGTGTTAAATTTTCTCAAAATTTGAATTTCAAATTCAATTCTAAAAGTTCAAACCTTTTCTCTATCTCTCTCTTTCTCCCCTCAGGCCAATTCTTTCCCCACCGGCCTAGCCTCCCTCTCTCCCCTCGGCCCGTTCCCACGCGCCTCAGCCTAGCCACACGCTAGCGTGCCCGTGCCCGCTTTCTCCCTCGCAGCCCAGCCCAGCCTTGCGGGCCCATCTCACGAGCACACCCCGTTCTCTCGCACGCCACGCACGAGATCTTGCGCCCGAGCTGCCGTATCGTCGTGTTCGTCTCGCCACCGCTCCTCGCTATTTAAGCACCAATCAAGCGCGTCACCGTGTTCGCTAACCTCCCTGCTACTTATTCCCCCACCTTTTCCCCTCTTCTCCGCCTCGGGCAGTCAAGAACAAGCCTTCACCCCTGGGCCTAGCCTGCCGCGCCGCGTTGATTCGGTGGCGGTGTAGTCTCCGACTTCATCATCTTGCGTGTTGTGGCCGCCTTAACTCCCTCTTCCTCACACTCACCTCCTCTGTGCTTGTTTCCTCACAGAGTCTGAAGCACGCCGCATCGTCACCGCCTTCTCCCGCCTTGTCCGTTGAGCATTTGCCTTCATCATCTCGTGCATCTTGATTGCCTTGATCTCCTCTCTCTAATGCATGCCTCCTTTTTCTGTTCTATGCACTAGAGACGCTGACAAGCCTTCGTCTCTGTCGTCTGCCCGAAGCCCACAATGCACCAATCTCCTTCCTCACCTGGTTTCCAGGTGAGACCTTGCGTTCCCATAGCCTTTTTCGTCTTGTAAACCCTCTAGGCTAGTTAATGAAGCTCGTAGATGGGCGTAGTGTAGCCACACCGTTAACCTCATTGCGCCGCCGCAAGTTGTCATGGAAGAACTAGTTGCGTCACCGTGTTTTGAGCATCGAGCGCACGTTTAGCACCATTGTAGCCAGTAGATGTTAGTCTAGAGACTTCAATTTGTGTGTTTAGCCACGTTGAGTAGTTGCCCCTAACGCATCGATCGCCACCGCTAACCTTGCCGTCGCCGCGCCTGGTCCATCTCCGCCACGCCGCAGAACCAAGTAGAGTCGTTGTTTTGGGAGTTTGACATGTGATTCTATAAATTGGAAATCTATCTGTAGAAATTTGGAGTTTAAACTTATTGTATAAAACTTCATTATATTGATATTCGAATTCAACCGAATTGGGTAAGCATTAGATTCACATTCATATTCGTTACAACATTTGATTCATATTTATATTTGAGAATATTCATATTCACATTCATATTCATTTGAACAATACAAATACAAATACAAATGTGGTATGGTCACTATTCGATTTATATTCGATCCGTTTTCAACCTTTAGCTACGAGTACGCGTCCTAGGTACTCACAACTCACAAGAGCTTCAATTGTTTGCGGTTCTCGTTACTAACAATTGATAATGAGCACCACTATTCACCAATTCCAAATTGGGCAGATAAAATCTGAATGAAAAATGAAAGTACGAGATTTACAAAATGATATCTCATGCTTGAAATACATGTTATACAAAATTACACTAGTGTTGATTTCTGAGCCACCGTCTACACTAATAATCAGCTAACATATTGCTGGAAATTTACGTAAAAAATGTATTTGCTTATACAACAAAAAAATAGAAGGTAAATTACAGTTAATAGTTCAAATTTATATGATGGCTTCCTCAAACAAAAAAAATGCCGGGGAAGTAGATTAAAATTGCAATAGCCGAGAAGAATATAAAACCATTGATGGTGGGCCGTTTACAGCTTTTCATTGTCAAGCTGATTGCGGCACCTTTTTCTCTGCCTCTGATTTATTGCTGCTGTCGACCTTTTGTGTGATGATGGGTTTTAAATTTCTACACACTCTAGAAAAGTCTAAGTTATTAAGGCTGTAAACATCATTGGAATAGTTCAACGTTGAAATTATTTCACGTCTTTAACTACGCGACGCACAAAAAAATAACACCGTCCATTTTCACATTTATTTTCCTGATAGACATTATGCATTTCAAGATTTAAATTTTGATTAATCATTTCAAGAGTTTTTTTTTTGCCATTTCAAAAATAAAACTATTTTTTCGCTTGTTTTTCTTGTTCAAAATAAAAGTGAATTTAAATAAATATTGCATTGTGCATTGACATCTCTGATAAATAACACATTAGCAGGTGCATGTTTAATACAACTATGAATGAATTGCACACACACAAAAAGTATTGCACATACTTACCAAAATATAAGTCATTTATGACTTTTCACGATCTCGAGTGTAACACTTTGACTATAGTTTTATATCATGATATATCAAAATAATAATAAAAATCGTATATTATAAAAGTATTTTGCAGGACAAATCCAATGATAATATTTTCATGTAGTCAATTTATAAACTTCAACATTACTAATGGTCAAAGTTTGAAAACCTTGACCGTGCAGATCCTACTTGTATTTTGGGGTAGAGAGAGTACATACAGTAACATTAACTTTTTTTATATATTTTTTATACAGTAACATATTTACCTACTTGATCACTTTATTGCTCCCCTTTTTCTATGTGACTCTTTTTTCCCTGCCTCTGATTTATTGCTGCTGTCGACCGTGAAAAGTATTTTGCAAGACAAATTCAATCACATTATTTTTATGAAGTCAATTTATAAATCTTAACATATACTGATGATCAAAGTTTTAAAACCTTAATCGCGCGGACCCTACTTGTGTTTTAGGACAGAGGGAGAGGGAGTACATACTGTAACATTAACATTTTTTATATATAATTTTTTATAGGTACAAGACGGACGCACACATAGACATGCACTACACACACTAGTGATTTAATCTGAGGCTCAGCATATACTGATATACACGCTGTTCCACTTAACACGTATGCATGTGTGTACCTTGATTTATTTCAAGTGAGACACACCGAATTCGATCCTAGAATTGAACCCAGGTGGGCTACGTGCACTCCAGCAACGCAAGCCACTCGGTTAGCTGGGTTCAACTTTTTTTAATATATAATTAGTGTTCATGGCAGGTACAATCTAGCTAGAGTTTGAACACAATACTACAAGTCGTCCACGATACTAGAATTGAAAGCAGATTCTATCACATTCCTGGTGCAACTCTGGCCACTAGTGTAGATTTTTGTGTCTTATTTAACGACTTCCACACCATCCATGGTAGCGTAGCAGGCAACAAGCAGCAAGTGTAGATCACCACAACACCACATCCACCTTCTTGCTCAGCAATGAAGATCAAGAGAGTGTGTCACCCATGTACATGGCAGGTACCGATGCTCCATCTCACCCACATCCTCTTGCTCGCATCCACCTCTCTATCTACCAATGACAGCGACCTCTCGGTGCTCCTGTCGTTCAAATCCCACATAACCAGTGACCCAAGACATGCACTGTCCTCCTGGGATGCCGTCGGCAATGGCACCAAAACGCCGGCACCTGATTTCTGCCGATGGAACGGCGTGGCCTGCAGCCACCGCCGGCACCCAGGCCGTGTCACTGCCATACGTCTGCGGGACTCCGGCCTAGCTGGCATCATCTCCCCAGAGCTCGGCAACCTCACCCACCTCCACGTCCTTGATCTGTCAGCCAACAACCTGGAAGGTGAGATCCCGTTCAGCCTCAGCAATTGTGCATCACTTCGTACCATGAATTTGCTCTCAAACTACCTGTCTGGTTTCATCCCTGCTCCTTTGGGTCGCCTATCAAAGCTTACATTTTTCAATGTCACCCACAACAATCTGACTGGTGAAATTCCCATGTCACTGTCCAACCTCACAGCCCTCAAGATCCTTAGCATGGAGAAGAACTCCTTCCATGGTCAGATCCCTAGCTGGCTGGGCAACCTAACATCATTGACTCTCTTAAATCTTGCCATGAACAGCTTCAGTGGCAACATCCCTGAAGCTCTAGGTAAGATAACTAACCTTTCTTACTTCAATGTCCTGTATAACAAGCTGGGAGGTCTTGTTCCGCCGTTGATCTTCAATATTTCTTCCATCGAAGTCTTGTTCCTTGGCCACAACCAGCTTTCAGGATCACTGCCGCCTGACATTGGCTTTAAGCTTCCCAGGATAAGGATTTTTGGCACATTTGAGAACAATCAATTCGAAGGCCCAATACCAGCCTCCTTCTCAAATGCATCTGCGCTCGAATATTTGGAACTTCGTGGAAGTCGATATCATGGTCTGATTCCAAGGGATATTGGCATCCACGGTAATTTGAAGGTATTTTCGGTAGGGCACAATCAGCTCCAAGCCACAAAGCCTAGGGATTGGGATTTCCTCACATCCATAACCAACTGTAGCAACTTGGTAACACTAGACCTTGAACAAAACAATCTTGTAGGTGTTATGCCAATTACTATTACCAACCTATCTCGAGAGCTCAATTGGCTTCTACTTGGCAGAAACCAAATAGCTGGGACCATACCTACAGGGTTAGGAATGTTTCACAAACTTACAATGCTCACCCTTGAGGATAACCTCTTCACAGGCACCTTACCTCTGGATATTGGCCAGCTTCCTAGTCTCCAGTATCTTGACCTGTCCCATAATGGATTTCATGGGCAGATTCCACAATCATTAGGCAATATCACGCAGTTGAACAATCTCTCTCTATCTAATAACTTTCTGGACAGCAGCATTCCAACAAGTATTGGTAACCTGACCCAACTTGGATCCATGGATCTTTCCTATAACTTATTGAGGGGTCAAACCCCAAAAGAGATACTTAGCATTCCTTCCCTCACCATACTTCTCAACCTCTCCAACAATGCTCTAAGTGGCTCCATTCCAACACAGATCTGGCACTTGAACAGCCTCGGCACAATCGACCTCTCAATGAATAAGCTATCTGGTGAAATCCCAGATGCTATTGGCAGTTGTGTCCAATTACGTTTCCTATACCTCCAAGGAAATGTACTGCAAGGACAAATCCCAAAAGGACTGAATACTTTGGGCGTGCTTGAAAACTTGGATCTCTAGCAACAACTTAACAGGCCCCATACCCGAATTCCTAGAGAGCATCAAACCTCTAAAGTATCTAAACCTCTCCTTCAACAACCTATCTGGTCCAGTGCCAAATACAGGATCTTTCGTAATGCCACTATATTGTCACTCACAGGTAATAGCATGCTATGCGGTGGTCCTTCCTTCTTGCAACTCCTTCATGCCCATCTATAGGCTCTCACCAGGCTTCACAGCATCGACTGCGTGTCTTAATCATTTGTATCATTGGAACTTTGTTCTTCTTCACATGCTGTATAACTGCATACTGCTTCATTAAGACAAGGATCAAACCGAATGTTGTTGATCAAGAAAACTTATTTCTCAATGAGAATCATGAGATAATCAGGATATCCTATGCCAAGATACGTGCAGCAACAGAATCATTCTCACCAGCAAATTTGATTGGTTCTGGAAGCTTTGGCAATGTATATATAGGAACTTTGGCTCTTGATGAGAATTTAGTTACTGTAGCAATCAAGGTTCTCAATCTTGACCAACGAGGAGCTAGTAGAAGCTTCTTGACTGAGTGTGATACCCTAAGGAGGATTCGACACCGGAAACTTGTCAAGGTGATCACTGTGTGCAGTGCCTTGGATCATAATGGTGACGACTTCAAGGCACTTGTCCTAGAATTTATTTGCAATGGAAGTTTAGATGAGTGGCTGCATCCAAGCACAACAACAAATAGCGCAATCTTTAGAAGGCTAAGTTTGATGAAAAGGCTGTACATTGCTCTCGATGTTGCAGAGGCATTGGAATATCTTCACCGTCATATTGAACCTCCCATAGTTCACTGTGATATTAAACCAAGCAACATCCTTCTAGATGATGACATGGTTGCACACGTTACAGACTTTGGTCTAGCAAAGATAATGCATGCCGAAGCATGCAAGCAAAATCGTGGTGGAACTGAAAGCAGCTCATTTGTAATTAAAGGGACAATTGGATATGTCGCACCAGGTTAGCGATTATTGTTTAATTAAAATTATTGCTGATGCATGTCAAAAAATTTGTCTGCTCTAAAGATTATTCGTTTGGTAAATTGATAATATGGTATTTTAGTGTGATCTAAAGAGGCAAAAAAAAAATGTAGTATCAATATTTTATTTAATTGTTGAGTCAAATTGTAAAGTGAAATCCATCTTTTTTCTCTACTCATCGTTATGTAGCCACTGAAGCCTTCGTTTATACATGTTGTCAGAGTATGGCTCAGGAGCTGAAGTCTCCACTGATGGTGACATATATAGCTATGGGGTGTTGCTACTGGAAATGTTTACTGGAAGAAGGCCAACTGACAGTTTCATCAATGGTGTGACAAGTCTTGTCAACTACGTCAAGATGGCATATCCAAACAATCTACTGGAAATATTGGATGCTACTGCAACCTACAGTGGAAGCACTCAAGATATCATAGATGTATTCATTTATCCTATATTTAGACTTGGTCTAGCATGCTGCGAGGACTCCCCAAGGCAAAGAACGAAGATGGATGTTGTAGTTGCTGAATTGAATGCCATAAAGAAGGCATGCGCAGCTCATATGCCTGTTCATGAATTTCGAGCAACCACCTAATCTGGGCAAGAGATGAAGTGTGGTTACGAAGTTTGTCCACTTGCGGCCTTGTGGTTACGAAGGCATGTTTTTGTCCATTTTTTGCTTTCCATTTCATCTTGTACGTTTCATTCCTGTTCCTATTTGTAACATAAAGGGGCTATCCATGGTTTCAATATACTTTTGGGCCTCAAGTACCAAATAATACCTGTCCAGTGAGTTAGTCCGTTGATGCAGTAGAATCCACTGTTTACTTGAGTGGTGACTTCAGCTGAATCAAACAACTGGAACAAGGAAACCCAAGTTATTTGTCAAAAAGTATCACCCTAATCAAATAACTTAAACAATGAAATCCAAATTATTAGTCAACGTGCAATCAACAAGCACATTGTCAAGCTGATAAAATTGTAATAGCATTGAATGCATCAAGATTTGAGTTTAATAAAGGTTGACGATGTAACTTACCCTGTGTCTACTGAATGATAGACATGATAAATGTTTCGGGTCCTCAAAATTTAACTGTAAGGTAGTTCCAGGTCACCCTAATGGCCATGAACTTAGCAAGGTTCCAGAACAGTGTTCTAAAAAGCGGTCTGGTAGGCCTAGTATTAGGCCGAATAACGGAACTAGGTCTCCTCCACGAGTCGAATATTGCAAAAGGAGTAAGTTAATAGGATTACAAGGTTAAACGGGCTGATTATGCGGATAAGCGGGCCGATACCGTATATTAGGCTGAATATTGTTGGAATGAAACCTTCCTCTATTCCAATGGGCCAAAGGCTAAATATAAGTGTGTAGATAAATATGGAAAGAACACCCTATACAAAGAGACATATAACATCTAACACCTCCCTCAAACTCATAATGGATCAACAACACTTAGTCTGGAGAGATAGAAGCTGTGCGAAGCTCGAGTCTGTGCCTTAGTGAAGAAATCAGCTAACTGAAACTTCGAAGTCACATACTAAAGAACAATAACTTGGTCTTGCACCTACGATCTCATTTACGAAGCATCTACTCCAATGTTCTTGGTGAGCTCATGCTTCACTAGATCTAGAGCAATGCTGATCGTGCCAGTATTGTCTGATAAGAGTGGAGTCAGTGCAGAAGCTGAAACACCGAAATCCTCAAGTAGCCATCAAAGCCAAGTGATCTCAGCTATCAACACCGTCATGGCTCGTAACTCAGACTCAGCACTTGAACGGGAAACGACAGTCTGCTTCTTGATCTTCAAGGCAATCAGAGACGAGTCAAGGAAAACACAATAGGTAGAAAGAGATCGGCGATTAGAAGGATTGCTAGCCCAAGTAGCATCAGAGTACGTCTAAAGTTGCAAAGGACTTGAGCGAGGAAAGAAAAGGCGACGACTTATGGTCCCGCGAAGATATAGGCGACTCTAGTAGAGCTGAGTGGGAGCAGAAATGAACTGACTCATAATGTGAACAGAGTGAAAAATGCCAGGTTGAATGATCCCAAGGTAGACAAGACTCCCGACAAGATGACAGTAGCAAGTGGGATCCTCAAGAGACTCCCTATCAATGGGCCGAAGGTGAACATTAAGCTCTATAGGAGTATCCACCTGTGCTGATCAGTGAGACAAGCGTAAACAAGGATATCCTTAATGTACTTCTTCTGAGAGATGTAGTAGCCCTCAGGTGTAGAAGTGACCTCAATCCCAAGGGTACTTTTTAGAAAATATCCTTTAGAAGATCATTGTTCAATTTGGTTGCAATTTGGTTGCAAAAATGTTCTTCTTTGCAATTTACGGATGGCAGGGATACAATCAAATGGATATTAACTCAATCTGGTCAATACTCGGTTCACTCCTTGTATGTAGCCTTGGTGAACTTTAATATTTCCTTTCCTCAGAAATTCATTTGGGAAACTAAGCTTCCACTGAAAATCAAAGTCTTCATGTGGTATATCTGTAAAGGGGTCATCTTAACCAAGGATAACCTCTGTAAAAGAAATTGGAAAAGGCAGGATAAATGGTGCCGTTTTTGTTCTTCCCATGAAACCATTGAACACCTTTAAGTGTCCTGTTGCACAATATGTGTGGATAGTGGTTGCTATATCTTTTGATCTTTCTCCACCCTCTAGTATAGCTCATATGTTTGGAATATGGCTATCTGGGTTTGGGAAATCTATTTAGCAACAAATGTGTGTGGGAATAGCAGCGCCATGCTGGGCCATTTGGCGAGCTAGAAATGCTGCGTGTTTTGAAAAGAAGTGGCCTTCACATCCTAATCAAATCGTTTTCGCGATGTGCCATTGGCTCTGTACTTGGAAAATCTTACAGGGACTGTCATGTGGGGCTTTACCTATGCTCGCAGGAAGAAGACTATGCCAGCATTACGTATACGCGGCGTAGACCAAAGGAGCAGACTGCTGGACATGATTCAGCAGTTGGACAGGATACAGCAAGCAAAGAAACCGAATAAGATAATGATTCGGAAGTTGAGTCCTAGAGATAAGTTAATGTCTAAAGTTAGTAAGTCTTTATGTCATGTGGCGCCGCGTGTATGGCCGGCGCTGCAAGGAGAAGACGCAGCCGGCCCTAGCGGCAGTTTAGGAATCCTCAAATTAGGAAGTTGCAATTAGGCAAATTTACTATAGGAAAATCTCATTAGAGAAGTTTGCATTAGGAAGGATAATACCTTCCAAGTTAGTCTTTATTTCATTAGGAAGAATAATACCTTCCAAGTCAATTTGTATCCTTTTATATACGCAGCATATGCATCAATGAAAATCAGGAAATAATTTGGGTTATTAACCCATTGCTCCCTACTGTTCATCCAAGCAATATTTCATCTGAAAACTGTTCATCCAAGCACTATTCATACAAGCACTCTTTCGTCTAACCACTGTTCATCCGCGCCATCCACCATTGCTTCTCGGCGCAATCTGCATCTGTCCGAATTAATCCTTCCCTTCCGCTTCCTCTTCCAACGCCCATCTCCTGACACTTTAATTGAGTCAGAGTCGAATACGAGTTGTATTAGGAAGTTATGTTTTAGTCTGTAACTCCAGCCTCTATTTAAAGAGGATTGGCACCATGTTAAAGAAGTAAGAAAAATCAATAGCCTCATCTACTGTTCTCTGTTATCTTCCCTGATTTCGACGCCTGTCTCCTCGCGTCTTCTCTGTATCACGTTTCCGAAGCCAACACGGAACCATCCGATACACATCTTTGCCCTGGTGTTCGCCAGCCGAACGACCACAACTACAATCTACGATCGCGCACCCGTGCTCGTGACATCTTGGTATCAGAGCCGATGGCTGCATCCTCGGAGATGACCGCCCTGACGTAGCAGATCGCCGAACTCACTGCATCAATGACTACAAAGATGACATAATTGAAGACGGATATTACAACAGAAATCATTGGCATCAAAGAGCGCTTGTTGTCACTATAAAAACGACCAGCGACCACAGGAGGAGGATTACTGCAAGTGCCACTGGGATTACTGCCCTCCTCTCCCAATTCAAACTTCCAGCAGACCTTGCAGCCAGGTAGTTCTCATGCGCCTCGCATGCACAAATTGTCGTTTCCTACCTTTGATGGTAAAGCAGACCCGTTGAGGTGGCTTAATCGCTATGAACAGTTTTTCCGATGCCAACAAACGCCGGAGAGTGATAAGGTGTGGTTAGCTTCATATCATCTTGTGGGCTCGGCACAACAGTGGTATTATCAGCTTGAACATGATGACAGTGAACCATCGTGGCAGCTCTTCAAAGATTATTGCAATTTGCGTTTTGGGCTGCCAATCCGTAATAATTTTTTGGGTGAACTCGCCAAGTTGCAGGCCGTCAGTACAGTGGAGGACTATCAAGAGAAATTCTTGGCATTGTAATGTCGTGCGGATTCCCTGTCTGCTTCCAATCAAGTTCAGCTTTTTACGTCCCATTTGATGGAGCCCGTTCGAATAGACGTTGAATTTGAAAACCCAGGCAGCCTCCAGCTAGCCATGGCCTTGGCTCGTGCCTATGAGAAGCGGCATCTTCTAACTTCAGCGCTTCCGAAGTCGGTTTCTCGTTATCCGACTCAGCAGCACCATGTACATACTTCAACTACTAGTTCTGTTCTTCTGCCTACTGCTGCCAAACCACACAATGATGGTATTGTGGTCCCAGCTACTACTCCGGTACCACGACGTCAACTAACGGCTTCGCAGATGGCAGAACGTCATGGGGGCGGGTCTGTGTTTTAATTGCGATGAGAAGTTCTCTCTGGGACATCGCTGCAAACAACTGTTTCTTCTTGAAGTTTTGCCGGATATGTTAGATGACAATACTGATACAGTTGAGCAGTCCAATATGGATGAGCCAGCTATCTCACTTCACGCTTTGACTGGGATCCAACCGAGATCCACACATACCATGAAGTTGTCGATTTGGAGTTCATTGTTCTGGTAGATTCTGGGTCTACACATAACTTCATAGCTGATGATGCTGTGCAACGAGCTGGCTTACAGGTGCAATCACAACAAGGATTACAAGTAGTAGTGGCTAATGGTGACCACGTTTCTAGCAGTTGGGTTTGCACCGGCGTGACATTGCACATTGATACCGAACCATTTATACTGGATTGCAACTCTATTCCATTAGTCGGTTTTGACGTTATCTTGGGCATACACTAGTTGAGTTCCCTTGGGCCTATTTTATGGGATTTTAAACTGCTAATACTATCTTTCCTTCACAAGGGTCGCCAGGTGACATGCATTGAGACCCCGGTTTATTTAGCTTGTAATGCTTAGCCTTCCATTGTCTCTAACATCACAAACAAAATATACCGTGCTTGAAAGAATGTATACTTCCCAGAATTACAGTATACACACTCTTTTACAAAACATTGCATCAATTTCATACAACACACATAACCAAAACTAAAGCTTTACAAGCAAAAAACATACATAACAGTTATTACAAAAGAGAGGCCAACCGGCCAAAAACAAGCTAAAAGAGTTAATCAATAGCGGAAGCAAAATGTCATAAGATGGCTATGAATAAGAGCCAACCGGTTTGCCTCACACCCACAAGGCAATCCGACCGAGCCGCCAAGCTAGTCGCACGATCCACAGCAAAACTCACAAAAGTCGATCCCTTGGGGATCAACCTCCTCTGCAACAATTAAGCAAAGCAAATGAGTACAAAAATATACTCGCAAGACTTACGAGTAACAAACCTAGATATTACTACATACAGGCTTTAATCGAAGGAGATGCAATAGATAATAGATTGAAGGCAGTTTTAACATTCTGAATTTTATTTGCATAAATAACAGCGAGACAATAAGTAATAACATAAAGACATCCTGGAGATGACCAACCCAATGGCCATCACAACAATAGCACGAATTACATATTCATACCACCCACATCAAGTTTTAATTAAAAAGTTATAGTCCAGTTTTTGCACGACCTTACCAAGCATGTCCATAACCTAGGACGAAGCTATTCGAATAGTTTGAAACCCTGCAGAGGTGCACCAATGTACCCACACTTCGGACCGCCTTTTTGCCACTAGATGAAGCATACTTCCTTTGGTATGCGGGCACGGCTATGTCCTACGAGACATTTCCAATGGATTGCATTAATCAAGAGTCACACGTATGGGGGTTAACCCTTAGTGACCTGCCGGCGACAAAGATCACAAGGACCCATACATTGAGTCGGAACACCGGCCCAGCCAAAGCAACTGCGGGTGTCCTGGGTATGGAGAACCTAACCGGAATCCTCATCCCTCTCATCCCAAAACAAACACTAACAACTACCACCAGCGACTCATCAATTAATACCTTCCAAAGTACTAAGTCGAGAGAGGTCCCATATATCTCTAGTGTGATTAGCACGCAAATATCGCTTGACTTAGTGACACAAGTAACTCGGTCCTTGATGACCCGGGCACCAGTCCAGTCACACCATAAGATCACACCATCATACCATTGTGCCCAAGTCTAAAACATTTTATTTTCAGTTTTGGTTTACACCAATAAACCAAGGTTCAAGAAAGCGCTAGGCGTTAGGCGGGCGGTGACCCAGAGCCTAGCACCTAGGCGGACTAGGCGACGTCTAGGCGGAGGCTGGGCGGTCGACTAGCCTCCTCTATTTTCTACACTTTGCGCATACCTGGATCGACGAAGGCCGGGTCACTAACAACAAAGAATAACGGAAGGTGAACGAGCCTCGTGCTAAAAATCTTTACTCACCAATCGGAAGTCACTAACTCTACTAGCTACCGTGGCCGGGCCGCAAGTCGCTGGCCGGGCGGACGACGAGTGGAAGTCAAATAAAAAAGGAAGACAACAAGTAATAAACAACTTAAAAGCTGTAACTTTCTATCAAAAGAAGACAACAAGTAATAAACAAATCAAAAGTTGCAGCTTTGTAGCTACTCCATGAGCAGTCTTCGAAGCTCATTCTCTCTCCTCTCTTTCCTTTCATTCCTTCCGTTCTCCAGAAACCCAGCACCTCCATGAGCAGTCTTCGGAGCTCATTGTCCCTCCTCTCTTTACTTTCGCCTTTCATTCTCCGTAAAACCAAAGACTGGGCGAGGCCACCAAAATCCCGGGCCGTCTTCCTCCTTGCGACGCCGCCCAACATCTCTGGTGCCCGCCAAGCCCGCTCGCGCAAGCTCCGCCAGCCGGCTTTTGACCGATCAGACCGACTAGGCGGCCTCCCCGCCTAGCTCGCTGACTTTGAAGAAATCGCGGCGGGAGGTCGCCGCCGAGCGACTAGGCGGCGCCTAGATCCGATTTTTAGAACCTTGCAATAAACAAAGCACAAGGTATTGATCATGACTAATAACAAGTTTTGTGTGATCAAGGTCATCGACTAAGTCGATAACCGCCCAATTCTACCAGGAACTAAGCATTGCTAAGCATCATATCGTAAGGACAATAAAAAGATCATAAATCATTCATCGGGCTCTAATTCACCAGTGAGGATAATAACCTAGGGCAGTGGCGGGGGTGAACAATTTCAAGGCAATAATGCAATAGGATTAGCTACCTCTAATCGACAAAATTAACTTTGACACAAGAAGTATGCATACTTAGTTTTTGCAAACAAGATATTAAACTTTAAAACTAATAGAAGCAATATGATCAAATAATGCTACATCTGCTTGCCTTGCTGATGATCACTGGTTTGCTGCAGAGGGTCGCTCTTGCAATCAATAATTTCTTCAAAACCTATCGCAAGAACGAGAAAATCCAATAAAAACGACGAACACCGAAAATGACTCAAAATCCAAAGTCATCCAAAATCCATGAAATTTACACAGCAGGTAGAACATGATTTTAGATAAATTTAGCAACAAGAATCATTTGATTTGGATTAAGTAAGCAAAAATTATGGCCTAATTAAGTTCAGACTGTTGGAAAATTCAAAATTAATTGCTATCTGTTACTGTTCATCACACAAATTTTCAGAAAGTTTTTAAACAAGAAATATTTATGGTAGACATATATTGACATCCTAAGGTTAGCAAAATTGAGTATACTTCATTTGGAATTGAAATGAATTTATTATAATTTTTCCAAGTCATGAAACTAGTGCATAATCAATTTCAGAGGAAAAATCATAATGAAGACCTATTCTATACTAAAGCATATTAACAGAGGAGCCTAGCACTTTTTAGTTTACTAAATTTGGAGTCACAGGGAATTATTTAGGCAATTTCCAAGTTAAATGAACTTTTAATGCTATAATTGAAACCTAAACAAAATTAAATTTACTAACACATTTTTCTGGAGCCCAACTAAGTCTAAAACCATTTTTAGATTAAAGCTTAGTTAAAACCAGAGCTAACAAAATTTGAATCACCCGAAAAGGATTTAAAATGAATTAGTTATGAAGTCTTAAAATTTAAAACAATTAACAGTTCACAGATAAAAGATTTCGAGAATTACTTATTACTAACCCAATTAACAGTTCACAGATAACAGTTCTCTGTATCACGTTTCCGACGCCAACACGGAACCATCCGATACACACCCTGGCCCTGGTGTTCGCCAGCCGAACGACCACAACTACAATCTACGATCGCGCACTCGTGCTCATGACAGGGACAGGAAGACACGCAGGCTTGGAGCTGGGCTTGGCTACTAAAGTCTTCAAGCGTTCGCGAGGTTGGAGCAATGCTGTTGGAGCAATATGCTAGAAACTAAAGAAGGACGTTTGAGAATTCTGAAGCTGTAGTGCCCTTTTGATATCTTGGATGTGTCTAGACTTTGGTCTGCATTGTTTCTGCTTTGAGTCTTTTCTTATGTTAGCTTTAATGACTTTTTGGGTTAGAGAAACCTGCCACTGAGCCAACATAAGAGAAGTCTAGAAAAACAGGGGATCAATCAATAATGCATAGTAACTTTAGTGAGACATCAACTACGAAGTTTAGACAATATGTTCCTTACAAAGTTGAAGAGTGAGCTTCTCTAGAAGTGGTGAGTGCTGGAGAAGGCAAACTAGTGCACGGAGGTAAGCAGCGACAGACCATTCATTGAGTAACAAAGTCTTTAACTTGCTAAATGTAGGGCACAAGGTTGTCACGGCGACCTTGGCGACCACAGTGCCTAAGGGGCGTCAGGACGTCTAGTTGTCCAGGTGGGTGCCTAGTCATCCTCTAGACGAGGCTAGGCGAGCTTAGGGGGTTCACTTCATGAGTACTTGACTAAAACAGCAAATTAGAGCGAGGTTAATGACAATTGCATACCTTGATGAGCCTAGCATTCTTTTGCTCTTTTTGCAGGTAGCCAAGCACCCCCCATCCAAGATGAAGTTGTAGAGAGAAACAATATAAAGCGGCTTCAAAAGAATACAAGATCAAACTATCAAAACCATTGAAGCTGTGGATATCATGAGGATATATGCACGATATTAAGATGATGTTACAATTGGCAATGACATTTTTAGTTTGCTATTTCTCGTATTTTCGGCAAATGTTCAAAGGTTGTCAGTTCGCTTGGTTCGACCGCTACCGAAGCTGGCCCGACTGGTTTTGTTTCGATTGGTGATTCGCTTGGAGAATTGTTGTTTAGGATTGGTCATATCCATGTTTATCTTTGCATGTGTTGCATATCGCATGTTTTCATCGACGTGGGTCAAGTTGTGAAGAACTTGTTCCCGAGACGATTTCTCGCCTATTGTCGCGCGTGTGTCTTGAAGGTCAATGACGGTCAACGGCGAGAGGATCGACTAAGCTTGGAGAGCCGAGGTCCGTAACGATCATGGATGCCAGTGAGGTCAATTGGCCTCAAGCGTGGCGCAGAATGGACGAGGATGACCGAACCGCGATTCGGCGCGGCGCTTGATCAAGCGGCGCGGGGCGTGCAAGTGTCTTGGTGGTTCCAGAGGATCCGGACGCGAGACTTGCCGACATGATGAGAGCCGTTGATCAACCTACACGTGATGAGAGCAAGCGATTGCTTCGATCGATTGGACTCGGCCTTCTGAGAAGGATCGAGAAGGGTATTTTGGTAATTTCACCAAATACCGCTTTGTGACATATGGCTAAACCACGGCGCGGACGGCGCAAGGTGAAGTGGTTTAGGTCTAGAGATGATGGTCTCTGCGCTTTAAAAGCGCATGTAAGTGTCCCGCTCATGTTGGGCCTTAACGGAGCCCATTAGAGAAACTTCTTCTAGAAGCTAGAATAGGGGTGTGTTTGGACAAGCCACCCCAAACTTCTTCAAGAAGCTAGGAATAGGGGTGTCTGGACAAGCCACCCCAAACTTCTTCAAGAAGCCGTGCCTCTATAATAGGGGTGTGATGGACAAGCCATCCCACGACTTCATTTGTAAACCCTAGTTTGGTTTTAGGGACTTAGAGAGAAAGAGAGAGGCTTAGGGTTCTAGGGAGATGAGTTGATTGTGTGCTCTTGGATTGCTATCTTGTCCTCCTTGAGGGAGTGGTCAGAACTAAAGAACAATCACTAATCAATCCATGGATGATTTCCCAAAGATGCGTTTCTTTGTGTTCTTCCTTCTTGTTTTGTGATTTTGAGCTCATCTTTGATTCTTTGGTTTTGGTTGATCTCTTGCCCTCTTCTACCTTCTTTGTGACGTGTGGGAATACATCTAGGATCATCAAGATCATCAATCTCCCACGAGCAAGTTTTAGATCTTGTTTTTCGCTTTAGCTCTGTTGAATCTTTCTTAAAAGAAAATTTTGGTTAAGCTCCTATTCACCCCCTAGTCGCCTTCCGGTCCTACAATTGGTATCGAGCACGCTTAGCTCTTCTTATAGATCTTAACTGGTCTTTGGAGCCATGGCGATCGACAAGTATGCAAACAAACCACATATCTTTGATGGATCTGATTTTTCTTATTGGAAGACTCAGATGCAATTCTACATCGAGGCTCAAGGGCACGCTATTTGGCTTAAGGTCAAAAATCCATATGTTGTGCCACGATGACGATGTGATCACCCGCATGTTGAGGCTAATAGCAAGGCTCAAACTTTCGATTCAAGGGCTTAGTCGATCCGAGTTTGAGCGTGTTGCTCATTTGAGGTCCGCCATGAGATCCGGAGGACTCTTTGTGATTACCACGAGGGTTCTCATCTGCGATCAAGGAAGTGAGACAGTAACCAACTCAAGAAAGAATACTCAAAGATCGAGCAAAAGCCCGGTGAGTCTTTAGATGAGTTGTGGGAAGGTTCTCCAAGATTCTCGCATAATCTTCGCTACTGTGGATCTTGTCTTCACTGAATCGAGAATGCACGCCACCTTTGGGTGCTCTTGATGTGAGAGTTTGGGGATGAAAATCACTTCCATCAATGACAACATCACATGAGTGAGCTTACGATGGACAAGCTCTACTCGAGGTTGAAGATGCATGAGATTGACTTTATCTCGCGCCTCCCAAGACAGAGTCGATGGCGTTAGTGGCCGATCCTTCTAAGGGTAGTTCTTCCGATTCTTTTGATTTTAGCTCATCCGGTCTTTCTTTGTCCGCTTGGCATTCTTTGAGCGATGAGCAACTAGAGAAGATACCGAGGATGACTTAGCCCTCCTATCCACCGATTCTCGAGAGCATACAACAAAGTAAGAAATAGGAGGAGAGGTGGACCTATCACTTGTTTTGAGTGTGGTGAGCCAAATCACATTCGCCCAAGTGCCCCAAGTGAAGGGCAAAGAGGAGAAGGACTTTCTGAGACATCCACAAGCTAAAGATGCAAAAGCTAAGAAGCCTAACTATCGCAGTTCGTCACCGTGTCCTTGCCGCCTCGAGAGTGTTGATATGAGCGATGTGGACTCGGGACGGAGGACGACGACGACGACTCCCATGGCAAGAAGAAGACTCATGATTTCACCAAGATGTGCTTCATGGCCCGGGACAGCCACGACGTCGACTCCTCCAACGATGACGAGCTCTTCAGCGATCCCGACGAGGTATGTCCATCACCAAATGAAATGAAACGTGCTTTGGTTGTTGCTGAACAAAAACTGAAGAAGCAAGCTAAAAAGATAAAGAAACAGGATACCATAATTGAAGACTTGAACCTAGAAATTGTTAGGCTCAAATCTATTAATCCTACCAATGATTGTGATTCTTGTCTTAGCTTGATGTTTGATCTGACCAATCTACAAACTACTCATTCCTCTGTTACAAATCAATTAAAAGATGCTCTTGATAAAATTGAATCTCTCAAGTCTAGTCCTTCTTGTATGAATGCTATTGCTCTAGATGTGACTCCTGTAGATGCTATTCCTTCATTTTGTTCAAACTGTATGTTGCTTGAATTAAAATTGAATAGCGCTACAAAAGAATTGCAGTAAATTTGATCCTAGTCATACTTGCTCTCATTGTGAGGATAATAAGGTCAAAATGAAAGAGATGACTGAAATGGTTCTTTATTCTAGATCTCGCATCATGTGAAAATTGCCTTAAACTCACAATAGAGAATGATGCTCTAAACAAGACTTTAGAGGAGAAAGCTAAAATTGAAAAATCCATGTTCATGATCGCATCCAAGAAAGATATTGACTCTTCTTGTCAGTATCTTGTGTACTGAAATTGAAATGAATGTAGATAAGATACAAGAAGCATTTAGAGATAAATTTAAGGAACAGTTGAATAGGATTAGGAATTCCTATTGTGTGTCTTGTGAGGCATTAAAGGTTGAGATAGCTATTCTCAAGGATGAGTATGATGAGGCAATCAAGTCTAGTAATTGTGCTTCATGTAAGGACATAGCCAAAGAAAATGATTACCTTAAAGATACTCTTGAGAGATTTACTGGTGGGAAGAAGAACCTCAACATGATTCTTGATAAATCTAAGGTGAGTGTGAAGAATAGTGGCTTAGGTTTTAATTCAATAGAGCATTCCAAGAACCATCCACCTAAGATCACGAGAGCTGTTGAGAGTGGCTTGTTTGAGGTAGAACCCCCTGAACCATCTAAGATTGTTTTTAGATCTGCATGTTTTGCCCAAACTTCTTCTAGCAAGACAGGTGTTTCTACTTCAATAGGTCAGACCCCTCAAAAGGTCAAGTACCATTGCACCTTTCGCAAGAAGGATGGCCACATTGTTGAGTTCTCGCTCAGTAGAGCTAAGATTGAGAGGAAGGGCGGGGATGAGTGCTTTGAGACCCATTAGAGGAGTTCCTTCACTTCATCTGTAGTCTCTAGAGCCGCATACCTGCCTCTTCCCGCTAGACATAGGCCTAGGTTGGTAGATGACTTCTTTGACTCCTTTGGAGGTTCTAGGCGCTTCCGCTTAGGATATCATGAGGAGAGACCACGGGTAACATCTAGACAGGGGAGTACCACCTTTGGTAGGTCGATTCGGAGAGGTCTAGGTGTTTCTCATGTGCATTCTCGATGATTTTACTCTTAATCGCTTTATCGCTTCTTTCGTTGTTCCTCAAGATCGTGACTCAAGATCGATTCCCAAGTCTTTTACTACTAACCCCAAGATCGAGGCATGATGTTTCTCGCTATGCCTTGTAGGTCCGCTGTGCGAGGAAGGAGGACATTTGGCTTGTTGATTCGGATGTTCTCGACACATGACCGGAGATTCTAGATGGTTCTCCTCTCTCACACGCATCCGCAATGAGTTGATCACATTTGGGGATGCTTCTACCGGACCGTGATGCCTAAGGGCACAGCGCGCCAACAACAAGTTCATGTCAAGAACGCCGCTTGGTAAGTAAGCTAAGGTATAATCGCTATCTGCTTTCACCGCTGATGAGGGTCTGGAGGTAAGGTTTAAGAGTGGTGAGTGTAGAGTTCGGACTCTTCAGTGAGAATGTTTTGGGATCTCTAGGTTTGAGAGGATCTTTAGTGCCGATTTCAAGTGTCTCTTCCGCCTCCAGCCTAGATGTCTTGTAGCTTCTAATTCTCTTGATCTAGTCTTATGGCATCGTAGACTTGGACACATAGGTTTTGACCACTTGACTAGAGTCAGTAGCAAGGATTTGATTAGAGGTTTGCCTAGGCTGAAGGTTGTTAGAGACCTAGTGTGCGCTCCCTGTAGACATGGTAAGATGGTTTCTGCTTCTCATCCACCTCTTACTTTAGTGATGACTGATGGACTGGTCGACTTTGCACTTAGACACCGTTGGTCCTTCTAGAGTTCATCACTGGTGGAAAATGGTATGTGCTTGTGATTGTGGATGACTTTTCCAGGTATTCTTGGGTTTATTTTCTCGGTTTCTAAGGACGAGGCTTTTGGATTTTTAGAGAATTGGTTCTTAGACTAGCTGTTGATCTTCCCGGAGCTTTGAGAGTCATTAGGAGTGACAATGGGATGAATTCAAGAACTCTTCTTTGCCACTTTTTCAGACCGATAGGGAATTGAGCATCGCTCTCTTCTCCTAGAGTTCCCAAACAGAATGGTGTTGTAGAGAGGAAGAACAGAACCCTTGTAGAAATGGCTAGAACCTTGCTAGATGAGCATTCCACACCTAGGAGATTTTAATGAGGCAATATCTACCGCTTGTTATGTGTCTAATAAGGTTTTCTTGAGATCTGTGATTGGCAAGACTTCTTATGAGCTTAGATTTGGTCATAGGCCTAAAGTCTCTCATTTCAAGATTTTTGTTGCAAGTGCTTCATTCTTAAACATGGCAATTTGGATAAATTTGAATCTAGATGTTCGATGGCATATTTCTTGGATATCCCGCTCATTCTCGTGGCTATCGTGTATTTAATTTGGATTCTACAAAATTGTTGAGACTTGCGAAGTCACATTTGATGAGGCTAGTTCTGTACTAGACCCGATGTCGCAGTACACAAAGTTACCGATATTCGAGAAAGCATCTTCGCCGACGATGACTCGAGGATGAGGACCCAATCCATCCTCAAGTCTCTTTCGAGATGGTTGGAGAGCTCGCTACCACTACTCCAGGCTTCAAATGAGCAGCCTCCTCCTATCTTCACCGACGACTGAGTGGCTCGCTCCTACCTCCACACCCATGAGGTAGAGGCCACTTCGCACTGTGAGCTCCTCTTCACATCCAATGACGACATCCGCCGTGCAGATGATTGGAGATCTCAATGAGCGAGTCACTCGCCTGTGTTTAATTCTCCGATTCTCATGCACATTACGCTTTGTTGCGTCTTTTGAACCCCGAGATGTCACCCATGCTTTGTCTGATTCCTCTTGGGTCAATGCCATGCGTGAAGAACTTGAAAATTTTGAAAGAAACAAAGTCTGGACCTTAGTTGAACCTCCACCTAATATTCATGTAATTGGAACAAAATGGATTTTCAAAATAAGCAAAGTGAGGATGGGTTGGTAGTTCGCAACAAGGCTAGGCTTGTAGCTCAAGGTTATTCTCGTGTAGAGGGCTTAGACTTTGAAGAGACCTTTGCTCCTGCCGCTAGATTAGAAGCCATTCGTGATATCGCTAGCTTTTGCTTCTTCTAAGGGCTTTAAGATTTTTTCAAATGGATGTCAAAAGTGCATTTCTTAATGGTTTCATAGAAGAAGAGGTCTATGTCAAGCAACCTCCGGCTTTGTAAATCATAAGTTCCCAAATCGTGTTTTTAAACTCTCCAAAGCCTTGTATGGATTGAAGCAAGCTCCTAGAGCTTGGTATGATAGGCTTAAGAGTTTCCTACTTGATAATGAATTTAAAATGGGTTTGGTTGATAAAACCTTGTTCACTCTCGTGCATGGCGTTGACTTTTATTGGTTCAGATTTATGTGGATGATATCATATTCGGTGGTTCTTCTCATGCTTTGGTGTCTAGATTTTCGATTCTATGAGCAGGAGTTCGAGATGAGCATGATGGGAGAATTGACCTTCTTCCTTGGTCTTCAAGTCAAGCAACCGAAAGAAGGCACTTTCGCTCATCAAAGTAAGTATACAAAGACCTTCTTGGCGTTTCGACATGGGAAGCGAGAGACCAATGTCTACTCCCATTGCCACAACCACCGTGGCCGACCCCGATGAGGATGGAGAGCCCGTGGATCGAAGGAATACCGCAAAGATGATCGGCTCCTCCTCTACCTCACAGCTGCCGAGGCCGACATACAATTGCCGTGTGTCTCGTGGTGCTCGATTTCAGCTTCCTCGTGCTTCTCATCGCAAGCAAAGGCGCATATTCGGTACCTTCAAGACACTCTTGATTTTGGACTCGTTTTCTTCGATTCGCTCTCTCGATTCGAGCTTTTTTCGATGCCGATTTTATGGGTGTAGAGTGGATAGGAAGAGTACTTCCGCACTTGTCATTTCTTGGGCACATCTCTTATTTCTTGGTCTTCTCGAAACGGTCTTACTGCACACCCACCGCCGAGGCCGAGTATGTAGTCGCAGCAGCGATTGCTCTCGTGTTCTCTGGATCTTGTCTACTTTATGGACTATGGGTTATTTTTGGATAGTGTTCCTCTTTTCTGTGATAACACTAGTGCCATAAACATTGCCAAAACCCAGTGCAACACTCTAGACCAAGCACATTGATATTCGATATCATTTTCTTAGAGACCATGTTGAGAAAGGTGATGTTGTGCTTCATTTTGTTGAGTCCGATAGCAGAGTTGTCGATATTTTCACTAAGGCTCTTGATTCTTCTCGCTTTGCTACTTTATGGGAGAGTTAGGGGTTATTAGTCCTCTTGGCCTGTTTTGAGGGGGAGTTTTGCTCTTTTGCATTCATTGTATCATAATGCATTTTCTTTTCTACAACTTGCATTGTAATATATTTTAATGGAGCTTTGATTATTATCCTTGTATGACTTGTTTTCATACTTTATATCTTGCCGTGTCTTGTGATAGTGTGCTAAGACTTCTGTTATGGCTTTTCATATGTAGCTTAGTTTTTGCCATGATAGTTAAATTATCTGTGAGCAATTTGAATCAAAACATAACTTCTTAAATCTTGTGACTAGTTTTGCTTTAGTGATCCTCTTATGATTCACGCCATGTCATATACGCTTAATTGAGTCTTGAATCTGATATGAGTTTTGAAATGAGCCGAGTCAAGCAAATGAAAAATTATAAGCTTTTCTGTGCGAAAAAAACTGATCTCACCAATTCTTTTTCATGAGACGGCTTGCTATTGTACTAGGCTTGAACTCAGGGGGAGTTTGGATGACCTAGATCACTCTCTTAAGCTTTCTTGCTTGAGATGGTCGCGGCAAGGCTTGAGATCTAGCACATTGCTAAGAAAACAACATTATCTTTTGGTCGAAGCTTAGGAGACATTGTGGATGGCTCCTAGTCCAGACTTGCTTTACTAAGATAAAACCCAAGTATTTCAAACAAAGTGCTAAAATGTGCTAAAATTCGCGTGCTTGAACAAATTGATTTATAATTGCACTGTAATGCTCAAAATTGACTCTTTGTTTAATTTCTGGCTCCATTTTGCTTATAGACATGGCTTGACTCCTTTTGGATACCTTTAGTTAAACTATGATCTTCAATATCTTTACATACTAAGCTTTTATTTCCACATGATTATTGCTCTGTTGGCATTAGCTTGTTATATATGTTTTGCCATGATGGAACATTGCTACTTCACATAATATGGCTTGGTGTAATACTTGTCTAGTCTTCTTGGATAATTCTCATGGCTCCTGTTGCTAAAAATCAAAACAAAAACAAAAATTTGCAACCATTCTGTTTCCTTCATGCTCTATCTTCTTCCATGTATCTTGTCAATACATTGTCAAAGGGAGAAAGATTGATAAAATGTTGTTTTTAAGGGATGTTTGAGTCTTTGGAGAAAGTGAAACTTTCATGAAAATTGATCATCATGAGTGGAGCATCTCAATTGCGCTTTTTTGGTTTTATTGCCTTTTCGAATCTGAATTGTAATTCTTGAAGACTCACAATGATCAAGGTCAAATAGAACAATTGTTCTTTCATATAGACCTTAAGAGAGATTTTAGCGGTTCTCGAAATTGAAGCTTTTGTGCCTTTCACGCCTTATCTCACTTGTCTTAACTATTCAAGCCGCCTTGGTCATTTCTATGGCTTTCTCTTGCTTATGGACTGTTGTGCCTTTGCGCTAAAACGACGATTTTTTTACTTTTCAAACACCAAACTTACATTTTCCGGAAGATTGCCAATGTGTTCATTATGGAGATTGTGGATATCATGAGGATATATGCACGATATTAAGATGATGTTACAATTGGCAATGACATTTTTAGTTTGCTATTTCGTATTTTCGCAAATGTTCAAAGGTTGTCGTTCGTTGCCCGACCTGATACCGGAAGCGGTCCGACCGGCTTTGTTCTCGATTGGTGATTCGCTTGGAGAATTGTTTTTAGGATTGGTCATATCCATGTTTATCTTTGCATGTGTTGCATAACGCATGTTTTCACCGACGGGTCAAGTTGTGAAGAACTTGTTCCCGAGACGATTTCTCTGTCTATTGCCGTGCGTGTGTCTTGAAGGTCAATGACGGTCAACGGCGAGAGGATCGGGACTAAGCTTGGAGAGTCGAGGTCCGTAACGATCATGGATGCCGGGTGAGGTCAATTGGCTCAAGCGTGGCGCAATGGACGAGATGACCGAACCGCGATGGGTGGCGGCGCTTGATCAAGCGGCGCGGGGTGGTGCAAGTGCCTTGGCGGTTCCAAAGGGATCCGGACGGCGAGACTTGCCGACATGATGAGAGCCGTTGATCAACCTACACGCATGGAGCAGCGATTGCTTCGATCGATTGGACTCGCCTTCTGGAGAAGGATCGAGAAGGGTATTTTGGTAATTTCACCAAATACCAGCTTTGTGACATATGGCTAAACCACGGCGCGGGACGGCGCAAGGTAAGTGGTTTAGGTCTAGAGATGATGGTCTCGCGCTTTAAAAGCGTGCGTAAGTGTCCCGCTCATGTTGGGCCTTAACGGAGCCCATTGAGAAACTTCTTCTGAAGCTAGGAATAGGGGTGTCTTTGGACAAGCCACCCCAAACTTCTTCAAGAAGCTAGAATAGGGGTGTCTTTGGACAAGCCACCCCAAACTTCTTCAAGAAGCCAGCCTCTCTATAATAGGGGTGTGATGGACAAGCCATCCCACGCACTTCATTTGTAAACCCTAGTTTGGTTTTAGGACTTAGAGAGAAAGAGAGAGGCTTAGGGTTCTAGGGAGATGAGTTGATTGTGTGCTCTTGGATTGCTATCTTGTCCTCCTTGAGGAGTGGTCAGAACTCAAAGAACAATCACTAATCAATCCATGGATGATTTTCCAAAGATGCGTTTCTTTGTGTTCTTCCTTCTTGTTTTGTGATTTTGAGCTCATCTTTGATTCTTTGGTTTTTGGTTGATCTCTTGCCCTCTTCTACCTTGCTGTGACGTGTGGGAATACATCTAGGATCATCAAGATCATCAATCTCCCACGAGCAAGTTTTAGATCTTGTTTTTCGTTTTAGCTCGGTTGAATCTTTCTTAAAAGAAAATTTTGGTTAAGCTCCTATTCACTCCCCCTCTAGTCGTCTTTCCGGTCCTACAGAAGCCATATGTTCCTGCCATTGAGAAAGATAGCAAACATTAGCATGTAAAGTTGTAAAATGGGTTACCAAATATTGAGCAATTGAGCATTGACTATTGTGATTTCATATTTATAAACTTAAAATGATGAAATGAAATAAGATATGTGATTTGTCAGACTATAATATGCACTTATGCAGCATCTCTTATTCAAGAATTTCTATTTTTTAAAAAGAAAACAATATGCAAATGAAATTGAATCATTGATAACCAGTCAAAGCAAAAACTAGCATAACATTGCTAGGATAGACCATCACACTTCACTTCACTACTTCAGTACTTCACAATTTCACATTATCAACATCAATAATCACTACTTCACTAGTTCACTACATCAGTAAGTAGCAGACTAGCAGCACATCTCAGAACCAAGGTGAACTAGCCTGCTACTTACTGAATACTGACCATGCTACGGGAGAACCATGCTCAGAAGTCAGAACTCAGAGGTAAGAAACTAAGAACTTCAGAAGACGAGAAGCAGAGGGACCGAGAGTCCAGACCGAAGCTACGGGAGAAGGCGAGAAGCAGAGGGGGAAGCACCGAAGCAGAGGGAGGGAGGCGGCGCTGGAGCATGAGGGAGGGAGGCAGCGCGGCGGGAGCTCGGGAGGGAGGGAGGGAGTGGCGGCGGGCGCTGCCGGAGCGCAGGAGGGAGGGAGGCGACGCGGCGGGAGCGCGGGAGGGAGGGAGGGAGTGGAGGTCGAACGGCTGTTGGGCCGCGATAGGGAGGGAGTGGAGGTCGGAGAAGGCGTACCTGGCGGCTGGCGCGGTGAGGGGCGGCGACGGCTGGCCGACGGCTAGGGTTCGGCCTTCGGCTTCACTTCCCAGTCGAGCGAAGCTGCGAAGGTCTTTTGCCTTTTGCGCCCAGCACCCGAGCGCATCCTCGCTCCTCGGTCTTTCCTTCCTTATCCGGGGTGGACGGGGCTAGGCGCGCGCCCAGAAGCTCACCTGGGACGCCAAGTCGACGCCATAGACACCGCAACGACCTGGGCGCCCGCCTAGATGGCCAAGGCGAGGCGCTCCTCCGCGGCGTCCCTTCCTCAGCGCCTGGACGCCAAGGCGACGACTAGGCGACGCCGTAACATCCTTGGGTTGCAGTAGCATCGAATATTTCCAGTAGATTGTTTGGATATGCCATCTTGACGTAGTTGACAAGAGTTGTTACACCATTGATGAAATTGTCAGTTGGCCTTCTTCCAGTAAACATTTCCAGTAGCAACACCCCATAGCTATATATGTCACCATCAGTGGAGACTTCAGCTCCTGAGCCATACTCTGACAACATGTATAAACAAAGGCTTCAGTGGCTACATAACGATGAGTAGAGAAAAAAGATGGATTTCACTTTACAATTTGACTCAACAATTAAATAAAATATTGATACTACAAATTTTTTTTTTTGCCTCTTTAGATCACACTAAAATACCATGTTATCAATTTACCAAACGAATAATCTTTAGAGCAGATTTTTTTTTGACATGCATCAGCAATAATTTTAATTAAACAATAATCGCTAACCTGGTGCGACATATCCAATTGTCCCTTTAATTACAAATGAGCTGCTTTCAGTTCCACCACGATTTTGCTTGCATGCTTCGGCATGCATTATCTTTGCTAGACCAAAGTCTGTAACATGTGCAACCATGTCATCATCTAGAAGGATGTTGCTTGGTTTAATATCACAGTGAACTATGGGAGGCTCAATATGACGGTGAAGATATTCCAATGCCTCTGCAACAAACTTAGCCTTCTAAAGATTGTGCCTTTTGTTGTTGTGCTTGGATGCAGCCACTCATCTAAACTTCCATTGCAAATAAATTCTAGGACAAGTGCCTTGAAGTCGTCACCATTATGATCCAAGGCACTGCACACAGTGATCACCTTGACAAGTTTCCGGTGCCGAATCCTCCTTACGGTATCACACTCAGTCAAGAAGCTTCTACTAGCTCCTTGTTGGTCAAGATTGAGAACCTTGATTGCTACAGTAACCAAATTCTCATCAAGAGCCAAAGTTCCTATGTATATATTGCCAAAGCTTCCAGAACCAATCAAATTTGCTGGTGAGAATGATTCTGTTGCTGCATGTATCTCGTCATAGGATATCCTGATTATCTCATGATTCTCATTGAGAAATAAGTTTTCTTGATCAACAACATTCGGTTTGATCCTTGTCTTAATGAAGCAGTATGCAGTTACACAGCATGTGAAGAAGAACAAAGTTCCAATGATACAAATGATTAAGACACGCGGTCGATGCTGTGAAGCCTGGTGAGAGCCTATAGATGGGCATGAAGGGAGTTGCAAGAAGGAAGGACCACCGCATAGCATGCTATTACCTGTGAGCAGGGTTTCAAATTTCGACGAAATTTCGCGAAATTTCGGCCATTTCGCTGGAGCTCGAATTTCCCCCCTTTCGGTCAAAAAAATTCGGTTGCACATGAATTCAGGCCAAATTCAAACTGAATTCAAAATTTTGTCAAATTTTGTCAAATTTTTGATGAAATTCAGTCAAATTTGAATGTCAGTTTCGGTCATTTGCACGAATTGAATTTCGGTAATTTCGGCAATTTCGCTGGAGCCCGAAATTTTTGTTCAACCGAATTTGAAAACCCTGCCTGTGAGTGACAATATAGTGGCATTACGAAAGATCCCTGTATTTGGCACTGGACCAGATAGGTTGTTGAAGGAGAGGTTTAGATACTTTAGAGGTTTGATGCTCTCTAGGAATTCGGGTATGGGGCCTGTTAAGTTGTTGCTAGAGAGATCCAAGTTTTCAAGCACGCCCAAAGTATTCAGTCCTTTTGGGATTTGTCCTTGCAGTACATTTCCTTGGAGGTATAGGAAACGTAATTGGACACAACTGCCAATAGCATCTGGGATTTCACCAGATAGCTTATTCATTGAGAGGTCGATTGTGCCGAGGCTGTTCAAGTGCCCAATCTGTGTTGGAATGGAGCCACTTAGAGCATTGTTGGAGAGGTTGAGAAGTATGGTGAGGGAAGGAATGCTAAGTATCTCTTGTGGGGTTTGGCCCCTCAATAAGTTACAGGAAAGATCCATGGATCCAAGTTCGGTCAGGTTACCATGCTGCCGTCCAGAAAGTTATTAGATAGAGAGAGATTGCTCAACTGCGTGATATTGCCTAATGATTGTGGAATCTGCCCATCAAATCCATTATGGGACAGGTCAAGATACTGGAGACTGGGAAGCTGGCCAATATCCAGAGGTAAGGTGCCTGTGAAGAGGTTATCCTGAAGGGTGAGTACTGTAAGTTTGTGAAACATTCCTAACCCTGTAGGTATGGTTCCAGCTATTTGGTTTCTGCCAAGTACAAGCCAATTGAGCTCTCGAGTTAGGTTGGTAATAGTAATTGGCATAACACCTACAAGATTATTTTGTTCAAGGTCTAGTATTTCCAGAATGCTACAGTTGGTTAAGGATGTGAGGAAATCCCAATCCCTAGGCTTTGTGGCTTGGAGCTGATTGTGCCCTACCGAAAATACCTTCAAAATACCGTGGATGCCGATATCCCTTGGAATCAGACCATGATATCGATTTCCACGAAGATACAAATATTCGAGGGCAGATGCATTTGAGAAGGAGGCTGGTATTGGCCCTTCGAATTGATTGTTCTCCATTGTGCCAAAAACCCTTATCCTGGGAAGCTTAAAGCCAATGTCGGGCGGCAGTGATCCTGAAAGCTGGTTGAAGCCAAGGAGCAAGACTTCGATAGAAGAAATATTGAAGATCAACGGAGGAACAAGACCTTCCAGCTTGTTATCCATGACCCCAAAGTAAGCAAGGTTAGTTATCTTACCTAGAGCTTCAGGGATGTTGCCACTGAAGCTGTTCGTGGCAAGATTTAAGAGAGTCAATGATGTTAGGTTGCCCAGCCAGCTAGGGATCTGACCATGGAAGGAGTTCCTCTCAATGCTAAGGATCGTGAGGGCTGTGAGGTTGGACAGTGACATGGGAATTTCACCACTCAGATTGTTGTAGCTTACATTGAAAAATGTAAGCTTTGATAGGCGACCCAAAGGAGCAGGGATGAAACCAGACAGGTAGTTTGCGCGCAAATTCATGGTACGAAGTGATGCACAATTGCTGAGGCTGAACGGGATCTCACCTTCCAGGTTGTTGGCTGACAGATCAAGGACGTGGAGATGGGTGAGGTTGCCGAGCTCTGGGGAGATGATGCCAGCTAGGCCGGAGTCCCGCAGACGTATGGCAGTGACACGGCCTGGGTGCCGGCGGTGGCTGCAGGCCACGCAGTTCCATCGGCAGAAATCAGGTGCCGGCGTGTTGGTGCCATTGCCGACGGTTCCCAGGAGGACAGTGCATGTGTTGGGTCACTGGTTATGTGGGATTTGAACGACAGGAGCACCAAGAGGTTGCTGTCATTGGTAGATAGAGAGGTGGATGCGAGCAAGAGGATGTGGGTGAGATGGAGCATCGGTACCTGCCATGTACATGGGTGACACACTCTCTTGATCTTCATTGCTGAGCAAGAAGGTGTTGTGGTGATCTACACTTGCTGCTTGTTGCCTGCTGCCCTCCCATGGTTGGTGTGGAAGTCGTTAAATAAGACACAAAAATCTACACTAGTGGCCAGAGTTGCACCAGGAATGTGATAGAATCTGCTTTCAATTCTAGTATCGTGGACGACTTGTAGTATCGTGTTCGAACTCTAGCTAGATTGTACTTGCCATGAACATTAATTATATATATATAAAAAGTTGAACCAAGCTAACCGAGTGGCTTGCGTTGCCGGAGTGCACATAGCCACCTGGGTTCGATTCTGGGATCGAATTCGGTGTGTCTCACCTGAAATAAATCAAGGTACATATACATGCGCGGGTTAAGTGGGGCAGCGTGTACATGCTCCCTGGAGGCTGTGGAGCCTTCGATTAAATCCCTAGCGTGTGTAGGGAATGTGCACATCTGTGTGTGTGTGTTCGCCTTGTACATATAAAAAAGTTAATGTTACAGGATGTACTCTCTCTCCTAAAATACAAGTAGGGTCCGCGTGATTAAGGTTTTAAAACTTTGATCATGAGTATATGTTAAAATTTATAAATTGACATCATAAAAATAATGTGATTGAATTTGTCTTGCAAAATACTTTTCACGGTCGACAGCAGCAATAATCAGAGGCAGGGAAAAAAAGGTCACATAGAAAAAGGGGAGCAATAAAGTGGTCAAGTAGATAAATATGTTACTGTATAAAAAAATTATATATAAAAAAGTTAATGTTACTATATGTACTCTCTCTGTTCCAAAATACAAGTAGGATCTGTGCGGTCGAGGTTTTAAAACTTTGACCATTAGTAATGTTAAAGTTTATAATTAAATTGACTACATGAAAATAATGTTATTGGATTTGTCCTGCAAAATACTTTTATAATATATGATTTTTATTATTTTTTGATATATCATGATATAAAACCATAGTCAAAGTGTTACACTCGATATCGTGAAAAGTAAAAAATTACTTATATTTTGGGAAGTATGTGCGATACTTTTTTGTGTGTGCAATTCATTCAAAGTTGTATTAAACATGCACCTACTAATGCGTTATTTATCAGAGACGTCAATGCACAATGCAATATTTATTTAAATGCACTTTTATTTTGAACAAGAAAAACAAGCAAAAAAATAATTTTATTTTTCAAATGGCAAAAAAAAACTCTTGAAATGATTAATCAAAATTTAAATCTTGAAATGGATAATGTCTATCAGGAAAATAAATGTGAAAATGGACAGTGTCACTTTTTGTGTGTCGTGTAGTTAAAGACATGAAATAATTTCAAATGTTGACTATTCCAATGATGTTTACAGCCTTAATAATTTAGACTTTTTTAGAGTGTGTAGAAATTTGAAACCCATCATCACACAAAAGGTCGACAGCAGTAATAAATGAGAGGCAGAGAAAAAGGGGGTCACATAGAATTTTGCGTTCAGGGTCCGCAATCAGCTTGATCATGAAAAGCAGTAAACGGCCCACCGTCAATAGTTTTATGTTCTTCGGCATTTTTTTGTTTGAGGAAGCCAACATATAAATTTGAACTATTAACTGTAATTTACCTTTTTTTTTGTTGTATAAGCAAATACATTTTTTACGTAAATTTCTAGCAATATGTTAGCTGATTATTAGTGCAGACGGTGGCTCAGAAATCAACACTAGTGTAATTTTGTATAACATGTATTTCAAGCATGAGATACCATTTTGTAAATCTCGTAATTTCATTTTTCATTCAGATTTTATCTGCCCAATTTGGGATTGGTGAATAGTGGTGTTCATTGTCCATTGTTAGTAACGAGAACCGCAAACAATTGAAGCTCTTGTGAGCTGTGAGTACCTAGGACGTTTACTCGCAGCTAAGGTTGAAAACGGATCGAATATATATCGAATAGTGATCATACCATATTTGTATTTGTATTTTTTCAATGAATACGAATGTGAATATAAATATTCTCAAATACAAATACGAATCAAATGTTGTAACGAATATGAATGTGAATCTAATGCTTACCCGATTCGGTCGAATTTGAATATCAATATAATGAAGTTTTATACAACAAGTTTAACTACAAATTTCTACAAATAGATTTCCAATTTATAGAATCACATGTCAAACTCCCAAAACAACGACTCTAACGGCTACGGTGGTGCGGCGGGAGATGGACCGAGGCGGCGGCATGACGGCGAGGTTGGCGGTGGCAGTACTGTCGTTAGGGGGCAACTACTCAACATTGCTAAACACACGAAATTGAAGTCTAGACTAACATCTACTGGCTACAACGGTGCTAAACGCGCGCTCGATGCTCAAAACACGGTGACGCAACTAGTTCTTCCATGACGACTTGCGGTGGTGCAACGAGGTTAATAGTGTGGCTACACTACAGCCATCTACGAGCTTCATTGACTAGCCTAGAGGGTTTACAAGACAAAAAAGGCTACGGGAACGCAAGGTATCACTTGGAAACCAGGTGAGAAAGGAGATTGGTGTAAGATTGAGGAGGTCGACTAGAGGGGGGTGTGAATAGGTGGTTTTAAAATCTTTTAACTAAAACCAAGTTTTATGCGAAATTATAAATTAATCCGGTTTTGCTCAATTAAAACATAAATTAACTAGTCTTGACTAAGTGCACCAACAATAGAAGACTATTGATAACAATAGCAATCATACAAAGATATGTAAGCAATTTAATTCTACAAACATAAATTGCACAAAGTAAAATACAAGAGAACAAACCATAATGATACAATGATGTTTTACCATGGTGTTCAGAGACTTGCTAGTCTCCACTAATCCACGTTGAGGTAAACCCAACCAAATTAGACCGGCTTCACAAATTGAGCCAACACCTCCGAGGTAAGTCCAACCAAGTTGGACCGACTCGCAACACGAGCCAACACCTCGATCCACTCGGGGTTGCTATGAAGGGCAACGGGTAGGCTACACTAGCGCAAATTAAAAATGCTACCCGTAAACCAAGATCACTGCAGTTATAGATCACGGACTTACCACTAGACGCGCAGGTGCGGAAGTTGATGCAAGACGTCAGGCGCAGTAGTCGACTAAATTGATGCAAAGACGTCAGGCGAGTAGTCGTACTACTTCTCATCCTCGCCGTGGCGTCCCACGCATGACTCCTCTCTTGCGGTTCGTCCCAATGCTACGATGGCGCCTTCAAAGGTATCCACACGTATGGGAGGAAGCGACGCACGCCGGACTACTAGATCCGCGCGAGCGACTAGGGCATGGGACGGTGGCGCTGTGGTTTGAGGATGTCACGAAAAACTCATCCTCAACCAGAGTGCCCTCGCCCTCCTTTTATAGACGCCCTTATAATGGGCTTCACGAATAGAGGCCCATTAGGACTCAATGCCCGACCTAATTCGGATCCAATCCGAATTAGGCTTCACCCTAAGTGTGTGACCTATAGGTTCACGTATGTTTATAGATGACGCAAGTACACATACTTGGTCAATAGTTGGTAGCGGCCTCTAGCAAGACGTGCCAACTCCTAAACGCACGTAAAGATCATATCGGATGAACCATCACAACATTATGTACATACCAATCCCTTTGCCTCACGATATTCGATCGAGCTCCAAGCTGACCACTCTTTCTCGATCCTGTGATCCGGAATCCCTTACTAGGTTAACTCTTAACCTTAAGTAGCATGGCCATGCATTTCGGATCCGATCACTCGAGGCCCGAGATATCTCTCTGTAGAGAGGCAAATCCCATCTCGACCGACCATGCCTCGCAAAGATGCTTCATGACAAACCCAAAGCTACCTTTATAACTACCCGCCACGAGTAGCGTTTGATAGCCCCTAAGTAGGTCGATTCACATCTCAAGTACATGCGACAATCTCAGGTCTAAGGACAAGGCGTACACATTGTGTAGAGAGAACCATAAGTATAATTGCTATGTCTCATGTTGGGTCGGTCCAACCCCATGTTCTAAACATGTATCCACATTATTGGTTTGACATCTCCATGTCTATGACCTGTGAAACATGGTCATCAACCGATACATGTGTTGATCCATCATTCACGTGTGTCCTCACATGAACTCCGACTAGGGACAACTTTAGAATAACCATACAAGTAAAGAGTTTCACAAACAAGTCACATACTTGTTAATCAACACAAAGGCAATATTCAAGGAACATTTATTAAATCATGGATACAACGAAATATCATCATCAATATGATTGTCTCTAGAGCATATATCCAACATGCTATTCCTCAACTCCGGAGATGGCGAGCACCAAACTACTCACAACTGCCCGGGTCTTCTCACAACCTTCTTTGAGAAGATCACTGGCATAACTCCTCTAAGTCGTCTAGGTGTCGGCAAACACCAAGAGTAACAAGTCAGAGACGCTCACTTAAACAAATCAAGTGTCTAAACTCAATGGATACATAATCCACTACCTAATGCAATACATGCACTGGGGTTTCACTCTCTAAGCTCACTAAGTGCAACACATGCACAAAAGAAGTGAGAGGGCTTGCTCTTTGCTCAAGGAAATGGCAATGACCCAGCAACCTCCTCACAACCGGCTAAGGTGGGTATTTATAGCCCACACACAAAAACTAGCTGTTGGAGGAGAAACTACAGAAAATCAGGGAAACCCGATCTGACCACCAACCAATGGCCGGTCAGATCGTCTTAGCTCCAATGGCTATAAAACTAACTATTGGACACACATCTGGTCTGACTACCCGCACAAGGGCCGGTTAGACCAGACCAAGGTCAGTCAGACCGCCAAGAGCGCGGTCACACTACTCCACAGAGGGGCTAACAAAAACCGGAGAAACATATTCTTTGGAAAAACCTGACCGGGTCACATGACCCGGAGGTTCGGTCAGTCCGACCAATACATGGCAGTCTGACTGCTACACATAGGAGCCACCCAAAACTAGAAAAACACATCTTCTGGAAAAAGCTGACTGGGTTACTTGACCCAGAGGTCCAGTCAGACTGGCCAACACATGGTGGTCAGACTGCTCCACAGAGGAGCCAACAACATCCAGAAAAAACGTATTCTCTGGAAAAAGCTGACCGCGGAGACTAAACGTGGGTCTGATCAGACCGGCCAACACATGGCGGTCGGACCGGTTGCCCACCGGTCAGACCGGTCAACCACGGTGGTCGGATCGCCAGAACAAGGAACCAGCACACAACCCGGTCAACCTCTCAATGGCCGGTCAGACCGCCCAAAGGGGTGTGGTCAGGCCACCCACTGCCAACAAGGTTGAAAACAAACTTTGCATTTCGCTTGAACTCAAATTGCAAAACACATTTGCCAATTTGATGTGTGATACAAACAAGGGATAAAGGCGAGATTCTTAACAAGTGGCAAAACATATTTGCCAACTTTTAGAATCACACAAGGAATAAGGTACATAGACTTAAACCATTCGCAAAACACATTCGCAAATTAAAGTCACATGCTACAAGGATTATGCATGAGTCTCAACTATTTGCAAAACACATTCACAAATATTGACAACATGCTAACGAGAGCTAGAGTAGGCAAAATGAGCTATCAACACATGACACATTCAAACTACTAGTCAAGACCCCTCTTAATAGTACGACAACCTACACTAGCAATCCGCTCTCTACACCAAACACCGAGACCGGTAAAGGACTAGGAACACATCCTTAGCCTATGCTAGTCATACCTTTGCCTTGAGCACTGTCGGTGATCTAGAATCGATCTTACGTATGATTGTTTGATTTGGGGGGTCTTCTAAGATTGACCACACAGAGAGAAGATACAGGGATTTTATACAGCTTTGGGCCTTCTGCTGCGAGAATAAAAACCCTACTCCTATGTGTATTGTATTGAATATGAGTGTACAAGTAACAATCAAGAGGAAGACTAATGCCTAATGCCTTGTGCTCCTGATCGCCCTCTCCCCTTCTGCCTTCTGATTCCACCCTTTATATAGTGCGCAAAGAGGGTGGTGGTTTCTCCAGTCCAAAGGGCACCTCAACGCTTCAGCTGATGAAGCAGTTACTCGAGATTATGGCTGGAGTAGTAACGTCCCCACGTCGCCAGGTGGTTATCATCAGGACACAGAGAGTAATCATGCAGTTATTCCAGGGAATAACAACGTAGTTAACTACCCCATATCTTTAAATATGGTGCAGAAGACTCCCTGATCGACCAGGCCTACATGTCTATAGACTCCATCGACTAGAGACTGGTCGTAGAAGAACTTACGACCAGGTGGTGGTCGTAGTAAAGCTTACGACCACAGACTGATCGTAGGAGGACTCACGATCAAGGGATAGTAGTAGAAAAGCTTACGACTAGGGACTGGTCGTAGATGAACTTACGACTAGGGGATGATCGTAGAAAAGCTTACAACATTCTCTCTTATGGATAAGGGGTATACTTACGAGAAGTGTGAAGATATTGATATCTATAATAAGAATTATAGATAAATGAATAAAATAAGGATTATTAGATCCTCGTCATCTATCCCCCAGCTTGAAGTGAAAGTAACTTACTTGGAAAGAGGGTCATAGAAAATCTTACGACTACAAGGTGGTCGTAGTATGGTGATCGGAAGTAAAACCTTTCTGACTGGTATTTCATTTGACCAGAAAAAGACTTGGTCATGAAGGTAGTTTCACTTCAGGTGTAAAGGCATACTCGGTTTTCTCAAACAAACAAGTTTAAGAATTTCAATCGACTCTCACAGTCCTGTCCGTTGGGGAGGCTCCTCAAATCCTGGCAGAGGATAAGATGGAATGCCTAAAGGTAATCAAAGATTGATTTCTTATTTAGGATCTCATAGTTGTAGAAATACTTACGACCAGGGGATTATCGTAGAAAAACTTACGACTAGGTACTGGTCGTAGAAGGACTTAAGACCAGGGGATTGTCGTAAAAAAAACTTACGACTATGTACTGGTCGTAGAAGGACTTACGACCAGGGGATGGTCGTAGAAAAATATACAACTAGGTACTGGTCGTAGAAGGACTTACGACCAGGGGATGGTCGTAGAAAACTTACGAGTGGGTGCTAGTCGTGGAAGGACTTACGACCCAGGGATGGTTGTAGGAAACGTCCACTTAGTAATTTTTTTTTCTGACTCCTGCAGAAAGTAGGCATGGAAAACCGTCAAGACGACGAAGAGGTCGAATTGATGGTCGTTCGAATAGGGACGGAGGAAAGCAAGGCCCCTCCGGCCAAAAAGACGTCGCCTTGTGAGGGTCGCGAATAAGGGAGACGCAGATTAGATCTCCTTCCTCAGAGTAGTTTGCAATAGGAAACTTGTAAAGACTAGCATTTTGAGTATGAATATATATCCACTTTTTCTTGAAAATCATCTTGTCGAGTAATTAGTAACTCATAAGATAATGAATAAAAAAAAGAAATTAAGACTAATAATTGAAGTCATATTAATAACTTTATCCTAGCCCCCGACTATTTGCTTAGTTTATTTAGATAAACTAAGTAAATAGTGTGAAAAGGGATTTCTTAAAAAAGAGATGTTTTGCTAACTTATAGTTTTCGATCACGATTATCAGGCACTGGTTGTAAGAGTAGAAACGAGTCGACACTAGAAAGTTTCTTCTAGTGGGCAGGACCACATGCAGAAAGGAAAGACTTCGACTAGAAGATGTTACCCTCTCTGACCAGATTAATCAAATCAAGGGCGGCAACTTGAGTTAGACAAACGTCTGGAGTACCTTAAAAATTTGTTCGACCTTTTCCAATAGACTCGGTAAGTTTGCCCTGGTAACAAGAGGTAGAAATAGGACGGTGCTAGGAAGTTCCTTCTAGTGGGCAAGACCACGTGCAGAAAGGAAAGACTTTGACTAGGTGTTGTGTCTTTCTCCAACCAGTTGTAACGAACCGAGTTTACCAAAAGTAGTCAAACAAATTATAAAAGTGTACTCTGCTTAGAGTATTTTTCAAAATGAATGAAGAAATAAAGTAAGGTAAAAGAGTTGGCTTAAAAATATTTCGACCATGCTTGTTGAACCCGAGCTCTTTGTGTTGGCAGCAAAAGTGAGGAACGAGTCGACACTAGGAAGTTTCTTCTAGAGGGCAGGACCACGTGCAGAGAGGAAAGACTTCGACCAGGTGATGTTACCGTCCTTTCGACCAGTGTAAAGAAAGACTGGGTGTTTTAAAAAATGATCGAAAGATTATCAAAACACTACTCAAAATAAGACAGTAAAGATAGAAAGAACCTGATACTTTATTGTAGGGATCGTTGGTTACACATAGAATATGCGTAACTAGTCGATGTTCCAAGAATTTGAGAGAATCCGGCCGTCTTCCATTGCTAGTCATACCGAACCTGGTCACGTAACTTTGATCACTGTGTAAGGACCTTCCCACTTGGGGAAAAGTTTGTGCTGATTAGACTGGGATTGAATCTTCTTTAATACCAAGTCACCTACAGCAAGGCTGCGAAATTGGACCTTGCGATTGTAGTATTTACGCAGGGCTTGTTGGTAGACTGCTGAACGAATTAAGACTTGATTTCTCTTCTCTTCGAGCAGGATGATATCATCTGCTCGAAGTTGTTCCTGGATGAAGTCGTTGAAAGTTTCGACCCTTGTTGACCTTATCTTTAGTTCTGGTGGAAGCATGGCTTTGGCACCGAAAACTAGGAAAAAAGTGTTTCACCTGTAGCCCGACTAGCACTCGTACGAACTGCCCATAATACTGAGGGTAATTCTTGTACCCAAGCCCCCGAGCGCTTGATAATCTAGTCGAAGACTTGAGTTTTGATTTCCTGCATTATTTGGTCATGTGCTCTTTCGACCGTCCCATAGCTTTGAGGGTGAGCAACAGAAGCATAACACAATTTGGTACTCAACTCGTCGCGAAATTTTTGGAGTTTTGCGCTCAAAAATTGCTTACCATTGTCTGTGATTATTCAACTTGGAACTCCATACTGAGTAATCATGTTTCTCATCATAAACCTTTTTGCTGCTTCCGTTGTTATCCTAGTCATAGGTTCGGCTTCAATCCATTTTGTGAACGTATCAATAACCACAAAAAGAAACTCAAAGCTACCTGGAGCTTTTGGGAATATTCCTTGGACATCAAGATCCCAAGTCGCAAAAGGCCAAGATAGAGGGATTGTTTGTAATGCCTGAGCCGGTTGGTGTATCCGCCTGCTATGAAACTGGCATTGTACACACTTCTTAACCAGCTCTTTGGCATTATAGAGGGTTGTTGGCCAGTAGAAACCTTGTCGAAAGGCCTTTTCGACCAGGGCTTTGTAGGAAGCATGAGTTCCACATATGCCCCATGTATGTTGTGAAGGAGGTTTAATCATTCTCTCTGTGATATGCATCGCATGGGTACCCCTTTAAGTGCCTCATTTATAGAGGACTCCCTCGACCAAAGTATACATTTTGGCCTTCTGGGATAAGCGATTTGCCTCGAGATCATCATCGGGTATTGTACCCTTCTCAAGATACTCGTAGATAGGATTCATCCAAGTATCCTCATATTCTAGAGAGGCTGTCTCAATAAGAGGCGTCTCTGGTGTTTGGACCAGAGACAGCTTCTAGAGCTGTTCCAAGAAGACTCCTTTTGGTACTTGCGATCGGAAAGAAGCCATACAAGCAAGCTGATCTGCGAGGAAATTATCCTTTGAGGGATAAATTGTACCTCGAAATAGAAAAAATTACTTTTCAAGCTTTCCGACTTCCTATAAGTACCGAGACATTGTCAGATTAGAGCATTGGTACTCTTTTCCAACTTGATTCATGACCAGTTGAGAGTCTCCTCTCACGACTAGTCGTCGAATCTCGAGCGCTTTCGCTGCTCGTATGCTAGCCAACAAACCTTTGTATTATGCCACGTTGTTAGTAGCTGAAAGTTTAATTGAATGGTATATTTTAAGGTCTCTCTTGTAGGAGATTCCAGGACCACCCCAGCCCTTGAGCCACTTAACGTAAGCGACCCATCAAAGTACATCATCCACTGGTCTTGGGTATCGTACTAGGGATCCTGAACAGGTTCAGGATTTGTCCATTCGGTGACAAAATCTACTAAGATCTGGGATTTAATGGTTGTTAGGGACACGAAATGGAGGTCGAACTCCCCAAGTTCTACTAAACATTTGCCATGCGTCCTGTTGCTTCCCTGTTTTGAAGGACCACTCCTAAGGGAAACTCAGACGGTACAATTATCTTGTGCACCTAAAAATAATGACATTGTTTCCTCGAAGACATGAGGAGGGCATATAGAAGTTTTTGGACCTGAGGGTAGCGTTCCTTAGGCTCGTGTAAAACTTCACTTACGTAGTAAACTGGTCGTTTGACGTTTTCACGTTCTACGACCAGTATTGCACTCACTGCCTGTGGCGTGGCAACTAAATAAATTAAGAGTGACTCTTCTAGTTTCGGAGAAACCAAAACAGGAGCACTCGTAAGATACCTCTTGACATCCTCAAAGTCCACGTTTGCCTCTTCTGACCACTCGAAACCCTCGTGCTTCCTTAGAAGTTTGAAGAAAGGTGTCATTTTTCTCCTAGTCGTGCAATGAAACGACTTAAAGCTGTCATGCACCCTGTGAGCTTCTGAACTTCTTTCTTCGTGGTCGGAGCATTTGCCCAATGGCCTTTGTCTTTTTGGGATTTGCTTCGATTCCTCGTACAGAGACAAGGAATCCAAGCAATTTTCCTAAAGAGACTCTAAACACACACTTCTCAGGATTGAGTTTCAAGCGGTGTCTCCTGAGGTTGTCGAATGTTTCTTGCAAGTTGAAAATATGATTAAGTTGCTTAATGCTTTTTACGACTAGATCGTCAATATAGGCTTCCAAATTTCGGCCTAGTTGAGGTGAAAAAGTCGATTGCATCAAGCATTGAAAAGAAGCGTCAGTATTTTTTTAGGCCAAATGGCATTTTAACATAGCAAAATATTCCAAATGATGTAATAAATACGATCTTTTCTTCATCTTCTAGACACATATTAACTTGATGGTAACCAGAATATGCATCTAGAAATCTTAATACTTCACGGCATTTTAACATAGCAAAATATTCTAAATAGTGTAATAAATACGGTCTTTTCTTCATCTTCTAGACACATATTAATCTGATGGTAACCAGAATATGCATCTAGTAAACTTAATACTTCACGACATTTTAACATAGCAAAATATTCCAAATAGTGTAATAAATACAGTCTTTTCTTCATCTTCTAGACACATTAATCTGATGGTAACCGGAATATGCATCTAGAAAACTTAATACTTCACAGCTAGCAATAGAATCAACCAACTGATCGATACGAGGTAAAGGAAAATCATCTTTTGGACAAGCATTATTGAGATCAGTGAAGTCTACACACATACACCACTTGCCAGTAGACTTCCTAACCATTACAGGGTTGGCCAACCACTCTGGGTGGTCGACTTCTCTTATAAAGCCTGCTTTAAGTAATTTTTTCAATTCTGATCTGATAGCATCTCGTCGATCAGGTGCAAATCTCCGTAATTTTTATTTTATGGGTTTCTTGTCAGGCCGTAAAGCTAGCCTGTGCTCGATCACATCCCTGGGGACTCCGGGCATATCGGATGCTTGCCACGTGAAGACATCTGCGTTATCTTGGAGGAAAGTGATGAGGGTGTCTTCCTATTTGGGGTCGGAAGTATCCCCGATACGAACGGTCTTCGAGGGCTCCTTTGGATCCAGAGGAACCTCTTTGACCTGGTCGTTCGGCTTTAGTGCAGATTTAGGCTTCGACTGCTTGGTCGAAGGCTGCTCCTTGTTTTCTTCTCGAGTTGGTATCTAGCCAACCATCTCGAGGGACCAACGGTCACACGTATGTGCCATCTTTTTGTCATAGTGAATTGTGATTACTCTTTGGGACTTGGCATCTTAAGACATTGATATTCATAATGAACATCCATTAAGAATTTTGCCAAAGTTGGTCGTCTGATTATGGTATTATATACCATATCAAAATTGACCACATCAAAATAGATTTTCTTTGTCCTGAAATTGCTTAGAGAACCAAATATTAAAGGAAAAGAAACTTGGCCAATAGGTTAGGCTAAAGACCTTAGTACAATCCCATGAAAAAAGTATCGTACCGGTCTTACCTTGGTCCTGGATACTTGCATCTCGTAAACAAGGTGTTTAACAAGCTGCCACCATCAGCTAACACCCGATTTACTCGACAGTTATTGATGGTGGGCTCAACCACAATCGGAAACCGACCTGGTTGAGTAGAAGAGATCGGGCAGTCACTCTTCTCGAAAGAGATGGTGACTTCCGACCACTTCAGCAATTTATTGACAAGAGGAGGATCAATGGAGTTTACCTCGCGTTCGGCAGCCTTAAGTTGTCGTTTTGACTCGTATGCCGATGATCCCCCATAGATATGCTCGATGGTATGCTCCGGATCCTGCAATGGTATCTCCTCGTCATCATTCGACTGCTTACAACCACTCGCTTGCCCTACTTGCTCGAGAGTAGGAAGTGGTCCTTTGTCGGTGTAATAGTTCTCAAGTTTTCGTTGGAAGACGCAGCAATTGCGAAGGTCATGTCCTTTCTTTTTATGGAAAGGGCACCACCTAGGCTTATCGTTCTTCCGCTCGGGGCGCTTACCTTTGCTACGGTTGGAGTATGGCTTGGAACTTCGTGGCTCGTTATCGGTTACAGCTAAAACTTCCTTGGAACTGTTGGCTTGAGGCTTTTGTCCTTTAAACTTCTTCTTGCATTTTTTTGGCCTTCTTATCCTTCTTTTTGCTACTTTCGCCTACTTCTTGAGGATTTTTGTCGTCTCGATCGATGGTTTGTTCCACTCGACTACTTCAGTATCAATCGCATATCGATCAGCCATCTCGAAGAGTTCAGTGATAGTAGCTAGGGGAATCAAAGCAATGTCCTCCGTAATCCTTCTACTGCTGACTCCCTGCTTAAAGGCTCTGATAATAGATGAGTCAGAAACCTCTGGAATCGAATTACGAACCTGACTAAAACGCCTGATGAATTGGTGTAAGGTCTTGAGGTCATTTTGTCTCATCCTGTGCAGGTCGTCCTCCTTTCCAGTGCAATTGTAGGTGCCTTGGAAGTTGGTCAGTAGAAGGTCACAAAGGTGTTGCCACAAATAGATCTCGACTCGAGTGGTTGATTTAGCAACCACAATCGAGCGGACCCTTGAGTATTGTCGGAAGGTAATTCGCCATGACGCGCTCTCCTCCTGCTGCTGCTTGGACAACGGTCGTGTAGATCTAAAGGAATTCGATGGGATTTTGAGATCCATCAAACTTCTCCGTGTTCACTGGTCGAAACCGAGGCGGCCAGCGAACTGCTTGGAGGCCGGGGTGAGAATGCCCGCCATCCAATAATGACTTCTTAATGCCTTCTTTGTGGGAAAGAAGGGTTGATATCACCAGGTGATCGTACACGACGATACCCAGTCGTGGGTGGACCCGACCTATAGTAGGTCTCAGCCTTACGAGGGAAATACTCCTCGTATTCCATTTGGCGTTGTAGATTTCTGGGTCGGAGTGGTGAACGATCACCTCCCCTGGGAGCTTGTCGATCGTCAGATGTTCGAAGAACTCTTCTCCGACTGGAGTTAAGGTTAGGGGACCGACGTAACCTGTTGTCGCACGATCTCCATGAGGTGAGTTGTTTGAACAACTGGTAGTCGACGGAGTCATACCGCTACGACTTCCAGAATGGTGTCGGGGAGGATGCTCAAGTCTTGCCATCGTACTCCGAAGCCTTCGCGTGATCTCTTCGACGAAGAGGTTGTACCCTGGCGCTCGTGCGAGTTCCTGAGTTGGGTTCTCGAGCAGATCATTTATGTGCTGGAGTTCCCGAGCTTCCTCCGACTGATATTGAACACACCAGGCAAATTTCTCTGAGCCGCTATTCTTCTGGAACCTTGAGATTGCCTCAATAGAGTGCAATCATTTCGAGGATTTCTCCTATGCTCATCAGAGTGTTGACCCCATTCATTGCCGGAGTCCTGCTCACCATCCTCACGAGGGGTCGTAGGGTGTGATTGGAGGGGAGCATCCTCAGGCCTGCCTCTAGGAGATAGATCATGATCTGAAGGGATGACAAAGACCTCCTATGTATGATCTCCACTTGCGCTAGAGGCCTCCTAGCTTGATGAGTAGTCAAATGACACTGTCTGGCGACTTGGAGTAAACCCCTCTAGGAAGGGGAACTTCAGGTTATAACCGTCTGTGTCCTCAGATAAGCTCTACGAACGTGTGGTCGAACTCGTAGGAATAGGGTGCTCCCCCATATCCTCTACGGGGGTAACCGCAGAGTTATGACCACCAGATGCTGATGGAGTCCCGGAATGATGGCTTCCAGGACTTTTCGTGCCAAGTCATATGGACTCAGGCGGGCTCGAACATTTTGAGAGGGAACCCTTGCTATGCTTAGTGCCTACCTGGGTGCAGTCCCAGTTGTGGTCATGTAGACCCTTACCCTCTGAGGAATCTGGTCCCTCATTTGGATGTAACGTTGTGGGGGATAAGGATCCCTCCTCAACTCCATCGATGGCATGGTCTCCTGGATCTGGCGAATGATCTCTAGAGGCGGCATTACCATCAGATGAGATGATACTCGGCTCGTAGTCAAAACCAGCATCCATGTCGATGTTTCTGTAGTTGGCCAAGTTGAACCAATTCTCCTCGTTCCACTTTCCTGCTATGGAAGCATTAGGAAAAAAAGAGAATTTGTTGACAAGGAATCACCGAAAGCTCCCCACGGTCGGCGCCAACTGTTGATGATCTAGAACCGACCTTACGTATGATTGTTTGATTCGGAGGATCTCCTAAGATTGACCACGCAGAGAGAAAACACAAGGATTTTATACAGCTTCGGGCCTTGTGCTGCGAGAATAACAACCATACTCATATGTGTATTGTATTGAATATAAGTGTACAAGTAACAATCAAGAGGAAGACTAATGCCTTGTGCTCCTGATTGTCCCCTCCCCTTCTGCCTTCTGATTCCACCCTTTATATAGTGCTCAAAGAGGGTGGCGGTTTCTCCAGTCCAAAGGGCGCCTCAACACTTCAGCTGATGAAGCGGTTACTAGAGATTATGGCTGGAGTAGTAACGTCCCCACGTCGCCAGGTGGTTATCATCAGGACACAGAGAGTAATCATGCAGTTATTCCAGGGAATAACGGCGTAATTAACTACCCCATATCTTTAAATATGGTGTAGAAGACTCCCCGATCGACTAGGGCTACATGTCTGTAGGCTCCATCGACTAGAGACTGGTTGTAGAAGAACTTACGACCAGGTGGTGGTCGTAGTAAAACTTACGACCACAGACTGATCGTAGGAGGACTCACGATCAGGGGATAGTCGTAGAAAAGCTTACGACTAGAGACTGGTCGTAGTGGAACTTACGACCAGAGGATGGTCGTAGAAAAGCTTACGACCTTTTCCCTTATGGATAAGGGGTGTACTTATGAGAAGTGTGAAGATATTGATATCTATAATAAGGATTGTAGATAAATGAATAAAATGAGGATTATTAGATCCTCGTCAAGCATCTTCTTGAAGCTTGATGATGCACATCTTTACTTCAAGTCCAGTTTCTTAACTTGATAATCATCAATACATGATAATTTCCTTTACTCCAAGTTCTTGATTTGAATATCATCAATACATGATGATCTTTTTCACTTTGGGATCTTGTCATGAATATGCATCAACCCATGATGCTTTCTTCACGTGCCATCCATCAACACATGATGGGTTTTCTCTTGACTTGATGATCAACTCATGATCATCTTTTCTTTGAGATCTTGATATGCATCAACACATGATGCATCCTCTTCTTGAACCTTGACTTGATGACTATCAACTCATGATGCCATCCAAAGTCTCCAACCTCATGGAAAATGTTAGTTCCATATGACGATTGTCATTAATTACCAAAATACTCCGTTAACTCATAATGGCGGGTCTAGATTTTTCAATTGGTGCGGCAGCAGCATTGTGTGCTTTGGGCCGGTGACGTAGACGAAGGCTTATTAGCGTCTCTGGTGCATAGAACAGAAAAAGGAGGCATGCATTAGAGAGGAGATCAAGGCAATCAAGATGCGCGAGATGATGAAGGCAAATGCTCAACGGAGAAGGCAGGAGAAGGCGGCGACGACGCGGCGTGCTTCGAACTCTGTAAGGAAACAAGCACAGAGGAGGTGAGCGTGAGGAAGAGAGAGTTAAGGTGAAGGTGACCACAACGCGCAAGATGATGAAGTCAGAGACTCACCTTGGCCATCGGGATCCAATGGCGAAGCTGGCGGCTAGATTTGGGGGAGAAGGCTTGTTCTTGATTGCTTGAGGCGGAGAAGAGGGGAAAAAAGTGGGGGAATAAGCAGTGGGGAGGTTAGCAAACACAGTGACGCGCTTGGTCGGTGCTTAAATAGCAAGGAGTGGTGGCGAGATGAACGCGACGATACGGTGGCTCGGGCGCAAGATCTCATGCGCAGCGCGCGAGAGAACGGGGCGTGCTCATGAGATGGGCCTGCAAGGCTGAGCTGGGTTGTGAGGGAGAAAGTGGGCACGTGCACGCTGGCACACGACTGGGCTGAGGCGCGTGGGAACAGGCCGAGGGGAGAGAGGGAGGCTGGGCCGGTGGGGAAAGAATTAACCTGAGGGGAGAGAGAGAGAGAGAGAGAAGGTTTGAACTTTTAGAATTGAATTTGAAATTCAAATTCAAATTCTGAGGAAATTTAACACATTATTTAACTTGTAGTTTTTATAATTCCTGCTTGGAGTAAGGAATTTGATTTACCTTTTTGAATGCAAGCCAAGCTTTTGGAATTTCTCAAAATACAACAAAAGTTTTTGAAATCCAAAAAATTCATGCAAGTTTCAAAATATTCAATAATTGGGCTGTTGCACAGGGACAGCGGAGGTTCAGGACCTTACAAAGTGCAGGCAAACACTTTTCCACTGAAAGTACATACGTGCCTGCGTGGGTAAGAGCAAATAGCCAAATACCCTTTGCTACCACCACCAGGCCACTGGCCCGTCGTTGTGAAGATGACGATGAAGTACTGTGACATATGGGTTGCATGTGGGGATGTGGCTATCAATGGCAATGTTTGAAAATAGCTTTTGACGGGGGAAAAATCTGAGCCCATCTCATTGTCATTATTTTTGACAAAAGAAAACAGTAACGTGTGAAAATTGACTTCGTGAATTTCAAGACTTCACTCAACTTTAATGTTTTTCTTTGATTAATTGTAAAACGAAAGAAGATATAGCAGATGGATTCGTGTATTTTGCAAGATTTTCAAATAGAAAAAGCAACATGCATTGAGTGGAACATGGTTTCAATACTTTTCTTTTATGTTAGATGGGAAACAATAGTATATGCTTTTTTAAGCCGCAAAAGAGTAGTGAAGGTGCCGATGAGTGTTGACGCCTTGACGGAGGTTAATGTATCCGGGGATTGAGAATTCAACTTGTTAGCAGCTCTCCTTCTACTTTTCAAAGAAAATAAATTGTGGGTCGTTTTTTGAATTATTCACAGCAATTCAAGGCTAGCCCTCGGAACACGCATGATTGCATTTGGGCCTAAACCTCCAGTATATGTATGACTAGATTCCATGTAACATCCAACTGTGGCTTGACTTATTCAAATAACCCTGCAAACATGTAACAGTAATAAGAAATAGTTTAGCCAAACTAGCAATTATTTATCATAATTAAAGGGATAACAAGCACCTAGCCATACTTTTGGTTGCTATTGTGATGCTTGGAATCCAAAGCATAACCAACCATGCTTAAGCATTCAGTTAAACAAGGGCAGGGTTGTCAACATTAATGGCCATATGCAAATTTGTTATAAAAAAACAGAAACCAAACATTTGGGGGATTTTATGTTGGAAGTACAGATAATATTTTAATTACAGATTTTATTATGAGGCAAAGATCACAAAGTATAGATGCATAAAACAATACGCAATAACAATATTATAACAAAGTAAATTGGTAGCACAACCAATTTACAATCGGACTTGATGAAGAACAGAAAGCAGCGTAGACTCGATGCAGCGCAAAACATAGATGAAGTAGCGCAGCGAACGGTCTTGCAAATGCGCTGCCCAGAAACCTTATTGTCACCCTGTGCAGGTACTCTCTACGGCAATGGTTCGGAGATATCCGATCACCCTCCTTCCCGGTGCACGTCAAGGAGAAGGGATGGCTTAGTTCGACAGCACAACACACCAGCATAGAAGAACAAAGAGGAATAAGAAGAAATAGAAGTGAATCAATTGGTCTTTGGTCTAGATGTCTCCAGATTCTTTTAAGGTTGAGACAATTATTCTCTAGTACAATAAAACACATAATGAACCACTGGTAACTGCTAATTGAAAACCCAATTTATGGTAATTAAGTAGTGTTTATCAGCTCCTGACTATACCCTGGTCTACAACTCCGACCAGTGACCATTGATGTAACAGCCCAATTTTCAAATTTCAGTAAAAATTAAAATTTATGAATCTTTGTGAATTTTCTGAAATTTTAAAAGCTTTTTATAAATATTTTAAAGCCAAAACAAATTTATTTACAAAATTAAAAGCCAACATAAAGTGGGAAATAATTTTATTAAGTCCAAAATAAGTATGGGAATTTTCTGTGAATTTTTTCATAATTTTTGGAAGTATTTTGCTATTTTCTAAAGCTTATATGAATTACCAGAATTAAATCAAATAGAAAATCAAAAAGAAATCCTCAAAATGGAATTGGGCCGAAACCTAAAAACCCCGACCCAAACTCCACACCGCGCGCGGCCCAAAACGGCCCAAGCCGCGCCCTCTCTCCCCATCTCACTGACACCGGGACCCCACCCGTCAGCCTCACACGCGCTCGCGCGTTAACACCACCGCGAAGCTCATCCACCGTTGGATTTCAATCCAACGGTCAGCATTCGCGCAATCTTCGCGAGGTCCGAATGTCTCAATCAATGTGAACCTTCCGATCTGGATCTAATGGCCAGGATTCACCCACGTTCTTCTACCCTCATCAAGTTCCAACCGTTGGATTAACATCCAACAGCCGCCCGCACCCCATTTCCTCCACGTCATCACAATGAACGTGACCGCTGGATCAAAATCCAACGGCCCCGTCTTTCTTCCTCCTTCCCTTCTTCTCGCGCCCCGCCATTTCCGAACCGCCCGAGCCCGCAAACCGCCGCCTCCAACCGCCGCGTTTTCCCGCGACGCGGCGCACGAGGTCGCTTCGTCACCGCACACGATCCCCACCTTTTCTCCCTTCGCGACGTTCTAGCCGAAACCGCCGCGCGCGCCAGAATCGCCGCCGACGCCCCACGCCGCCCCGCTGCTCCGACCTCCTCTCGCCCTATAAAAGGAGCCCCAGCGCCCTCCTTCACTCAACCCGACGCCCCACTCACTCTCCCTCTCGCCGCGAGCTCGTCGCAATCCCGGTTTTCGTTGCCGCCAAGCCGCAAGCTGTCGCCGCCGATTTCACCGCCGTCGTTGAAGCTTCGTCCCCGCCGACGCCTCCATCGCCATCGCCGCCTCCCTGCGATCCCGGTGCGCGCACCCACTCCACCGAGAATCGCCGAACCCTCGTTGCCGACGACCGCACTCGCGCCGCCGCTTTCTCCACGCCGCGGCGCCCGACCTCCTCTCGACGTGTGGGTGAGCGCATCATGTTCACCATCTCTCTCTCTCTGTTGGTATCTCGCCGACACCGCCGCGGCACCACAACGCCGGCGACCCTCGGTCCCGACGCCGGCGCCGCTCGTGCCTACGTGGCTCGGCCACGTAGACGCCATGTCGATGCCGCGTCAGACCCATAGCCGAGTCATCACACGCGCGGACGCCTACGTGGCGCCACACCAGCACACCCCCGAGCCAAAAGCTATAAACCCAGTTCACCATAGACCGTGTCTATGACACGTGGTGCCCACATGTCAGAAATAATTTTAATTCTTTTAAATTCCGAATTTCTGTTGTTGGCGTCAGCATTGCGCAATAAATAGATTTATCAGTAGAAAAATAATTCGGGAAAATCAATTAAATTTCAGATTTAGGTTTAAAACTTCTAAAATTCATAACTTTTGCATATGAACTCCAAATTGGGTGATTCAAATTGCAAAATTTATATAAAATTATAATCTAGCTAACTAAACCAAAATATTTCAATTTGGAGTTAATTTGAACTATGTTTTTGAATTTATTTGAATTTGAATATTGAATTTGTCGTATTTTCACAGATAGAATTCGAATGACTCGGAGAGTTCGATCAATATGAAGATTTAGAATTCCAAGACATCGACCAAGGCAAGTTATACCATTGACCATATTGCCCCCAGTATTTTAAGTTATTTTCAGTTTTTTAAATTCTTTATCGCATGCATATGTTTGTATAAATATTTTAATATCCTGTTTTACATATAGTTAATTCCATGTGTTATTGTATGGCCAATTTGAATGTTGTATCTGACTACCTTGATACCATAGGAAAGATATTATCAAAATTAAACATATGCTTAGCCAAGCTTAGTTCACACTTACAGAATTTGGGAGGGTTTACACCAAATTTCTACAAATTTGTTTCAAACTTGATATTGTGGTATTGTCTTACCACATGGGTTTATAAATTGAGTTTCATTCAAAATAAAATCAAAAATGGATTTGGACTTGGGCGAAATGGTCGGAATGGTGGGTGCAGGTTCATGCACGGGATTAATCTGGTTAAGATTAAGACCCATGGTTTGTAGGAATGACGCCCGAGTCAATTAAGGACCGGTCTTTGAGTCGCTTATTGCTAGTCATATCGTACTACCACATGTCCTGTATGGGCAGGATTTGGCTAATTAATTTGTGAGGTTCTAGTATATTTATGTCATGTGATTATGTGGGTGTCGGTTAGACGTTTTATTCCCACTTGGCGCAAGAGGGGGCTTTCGGAGGACGGTTAGTCCAAAGGGGCGAAACCTTAGCGGGCATGAATATATTAGAACAGAACATTGTAAAGGCCTCATGGTAATTGCTCACCACACGCCTACTAAGCGTGAATTGGCCGACATAACGAGCATGTCACCTCGTGTGGGTAAATTTGTACCAACTCGCAGAGTAGAAACTATTCGAATAGCCGCTGTCATGGTCATGGACATGCTAGCAGGCCACTTAAAGTTAGAATTGTTTTGGTTTTAAAACACTTTATTAAATGCCGAGGATGGTTAATCCTTATGAAAATTAGGCGGGAAGCCAAGTGTTAGGAGGATCCTTCACTAAATCATTGGAGGTTATCCACATTGTAATATTGTCATTTCTAAAATATGATTTTAATCATAGTATAAAACTGCCTTAGAAAATACTATGTCTATTTAAACTGGAAATGCTGTTTATGCAAAATAACCCTTGCCATACTCACTTGTTACCTTATGCATACATTTAAATTCAATATTGGTGTAACTTGCGAGCACGGAAGTTGTGCTCATCCCTGTGAATAAATCTTATTCAGAGAAGACTTCTACCCGACGGTGAGGATCCAGGACGAGTAGGCCTTTGACCTGCATTTATTGCCCGTGGCGCATCGTGTGGCTCACCTCTATTATATGTTTTCGCTGTGTTTATCATTTGTTATTTGACATTGTTATTCAGACTCGTTTGTAGTAAACAATTATTTATTTAATGTCATTTACGATTTTGTGATATGATTGTGATATCCCTTTTTGTGAGACTGTGTACACTGGAAATCCTGGACCAGTGTATGAACACAGAGAATTCGGGATCCTTCGCTCCCGGGTTCGACAATTGACCACACTGGTTTTCCAAATGAACACACTGGTCTTCTGAATGACCACACTAATATTCCAACCAGTGACCATACTGGTCTTCCAAATGATCACACTGGTCTTCTAAATGACCACACTAATATTCTGACCAGTGACCACACTGGTCTTCCGACTAGTGACCATGCAGGTCGACATACTGGTCTTTTGAATGACCACACTGGTCTTTCGAATAGTTTAGTTTGACTAGTATTAAAGAAGAGATAGAAATGCACAGTTGGCAAAAGAAATATGGACTAGGTTCACAACACGTTCACATTCGCACGTTCACCAGGGGAGTCTTGAACCGTCGCGTCCGTTAGCCAACTGTTGTAAGTTGCTAAATATGCCAAAATCCGCCTTCCCGCTAGTCACGTGGGTAACTGTTGGTGTCTCCCGACCAGTTAAGTGGTCGGTGATTATCCAAGGCCGTATAGCTGGCCGGACGATGTTCATATCTAGTCGTACATGACCTAAACTAGTCGTCGACCTATTTGGCCGTAATGAAGGGAATTTAGACTTCATTTATAAACTGGTTGTAAGTTCATAACCGTAATGTAGTGGGCCTATATTAAGTGGGACTCCTTTGACAGGAACTCTGACTTTGACAAAAAAAATTGACTTGATCAAAAATCCTTGTGTGCGTCTGCCTTGTACCCCAAAAAATTATATATAAAAAAGTTAATGTTACTGTATGTACTCTCTCTATCCCAAAATACAAGTAGGATATGTGCGGTCAAGGTTTTAAAACTTTGACCATTAGTAATGTTAAAGTTTATAAATTGACTACATGAAAATAATGTTATTGGATTTGTCCTGAAAAATACTTTTATAATATATTATTTTTGTTATTTTTTCTGATATATCATGATATAAAACCAAAGTCAAAGTGTTACGCTCGAGATCGTGAAAAGTCAAAAAAATGACTTATATTTTGGGCTTGAGCGTGAAAAGTAAAAAAAAAATGACTTATATTTTGGGAACTATGGGAAATACTTTTTTTGTGTGTGCAGTTCATTCAAAGTTGTATTAAACATGCACCTGCTAATGTGTTATTTATGAGAAACGTCAATGCACAATGCAATATTTATTTAAATTCACTTTTATTTTGAATAAGAAAAACAAGCAAAAAAATAATTTTATTTTTGAAATGCAAAAAACATATCTCTTGAAATGATTAATCAAAATTTAATTTTTGAAATGGATAATCTCTATCAGAAAAATAAATGTGAAAATGGACAGTGTTACTTTTTGTGCGTCGTGTAGTTAAAGACGTGAAATAATTTCAAACATTGAACTATTTCAATGATGTTAGGTCATGTACAATGAATGGGCTTACATCAGCTGTTTATAGTCTCTATCACGTATAATTTAAGCTGATGTAGATTAAAGAGAATAAAGAGAGACAAATGTGTTGTTTACAATCCTATAGCCGATTGTATCACCAGAGCCAAGGAAAGCATTAAAAGATTGTGTGATCTATAAAAATAAGTAAAAAAGACAACCCATTGTTTGTAACATCCTGTTTTCGAAGCGGTGATTAGTAAATTCTTTTGGCTTTTGGTTTTCAATCCCTATTTCAAATTAACTTATATTCTCAAAACCCCTAAGCTTTTAGCTAAGTTCAAATTAGTGTTTCGGACCTCCTTGTAATTCCTGAATTCAAAATTCGATTTGAATTCATCCTTTTCAATTTGAGCTCTTTCTCAACTTTGTTCCTTCTTTTCTTGGGCTCAGCCCCATCTCTTCCTTGGGCCTCCGGCCCATTCCCCCTCCCCTTTCGGCCTTTCCTTGGCCCAGCTCCCTCTTCCCCCTGTCCTTCTTCTCCCACGGGCAGGCACCCAGGTGCCCGCTGCAGCTCATGCTCGCACTGCGCGCGTCGCCGCCGACTCGGTGGCCCCCTCCCGCCGGGTCCCGCACCGCATGCCTCGCGCCGCTACTCCCGCCGCCTCGCCCACGCCGCCGCCGTCCTCGCACCGCCCGGTTCCCCACCGATCTCGCCGCCTGCCGTGCGCTGCGCTCGCGCACGCGCCTGCCCCACCATCATGGTCGACAGTGCCGCCTGCACCGCAGCCTTGCGCCTGGCCGGCCCCTACCTCCTGCCAACGCCATGCCCCTACATCTGCACCACCGCCCGCGTGCCCCTCTTCGTGCACGCCGCCCGGCCCTCCAATGGCTCCTCGCATGGCTATAAAGGAGCCCGGTGCCCCATTGCTCCGCCCCCTTCACCCTCTTGGCACCTTCACCTCCCGAGCAACAAATCGAGGAAGAACAAACAAAAGAAGAAAACCGAAGGACTTACCTCTAGCCCGCCGCGCCGCCTCCTCGCCGTTTGGCCGCGCCGGTGAGCTGTCGCCCCGACTCGTCACCCCGCGCCTCTGGTGGCCCTCAAGCCATCCCCCTACTCCTTCGCTTTCCCGTCGCCGAGACGTGCCGCGCCGTGCCTCCTTCTCCTCTCGCCTCGGGTTACCGCCGGACCGGCTCGGTTGTTCTCGAGCCGCCCGACCACCTCGCCGATTTCCGCGCCGCCACGCAACCGGCGCGCCGCCTCTTCCTCTCCGTGCCACCGCATCGCCGGACCTCCAACACCGCGGCCGGTCGCCGCTTTGGGCCATGCCGCCGCCGCGCCGCCTTTCCGTGCCGCCGCCGCCTCCCGAAGGTCCACCACCTTCCTGGGGCTCCATTCCACTCGCTCGCCGGACGCGTCCTTGCCTCCACCCGCCGGCGCCACCACCGCCTCCCCAACCGCCCGAGCGCCTCCCTCTGCCCTCTCCTCTATGTGAAAAGGATAGGAAGAAATCGATTGGGGATTTGGGGTTATTTTGCTTTGAGGGCCCACATGTCAATTGCTCTAGCCCCTCCCTCTCTCCCCGACAAGTGGACCCCACGCCTTACTGTTCGATGGACCGATGCCCCTTGCACATGAACTCGGTCTAGGCACCGTGCCGTGCACCATTACCCCTTCTCTCTCTTTTTGTTTTTCCACTTTAAATCCAATTCAACTTCTAAAATCCATATCTCCCTCGCTCTAGCTCCAAAAATTGTGATTTAAATTTCTTAAAAATTGTTAATTCAAGATCTTGCTAATGGCATAGGTCTTGTTCAATTTGAAGTTCATTTGCTACTTCATTTGTATTTATTTGCTTGTTGTTTACTTTTCCGGTACTTCGCCCGTGTAGGATTCGAGGACGCCAGAGACCTCCACGTTGAGCAAGAACAAGACTACCCGGACTCTCTTCCCTACAATCAAGGCGAGTCAATACTTTGATCATATTGAGCCTACACTTTGTGCAAATTATATTCTTTTAAAAATATCAAATTGCATGCTTTAATTCTTTAATCAAATATATGTTAAAGTTTAAGGTAGTTAAATACCCACTTGATGATTAATTAATTATTATGCCATCCTTGACAACTTGGATCACCTAGCCATTGTCACCCTAGTAACTATATGGTAATACTAGCTATAGGTTGTACTTAAGCGACATGCTAGCCTTGCTTAAGTACCGGGACATTAAACTGTCCCAATCATCATCTTTTCAAACACAAAATGATTTGGGCAGTCATTACGGGTAAATGACTGAGATGGTTGAAATGTTGTATTTTACTTCTCAAAAACCCTAAATTGCTATTACCATATCTGGGTGGATGGAGAGGTGGATGGTATGACAATGGGTGCTAATGTAGCCCACGGAATATCATTTTGTGGATGGAATGTGGAAGAACCGCCCAGATAACCCCTAAGGACTTAATCTTGTCACGACCTCCCGTGTACAACAAGTACAACCACAAGTCTGCAACAAACCGCGACTTGGCTTAGTAAATTATCGAATCCTGAAAGTCATCTCACTGGTGGAGAACGGCACGCGCAAGCTTGCGGTACATCCAGCTTGACGGGGACACCAATACAAGGTGAAGTTGCCAACGTCGTGCGATACATCCAGACGCTGCGGTACAACATCCCTAGCGAACGTATGGGCGTAACCCCACGTGGGTGAGATGATGGAAAGGACGAGGTAGTTGAAAAGTTATTGTGACAACCTCTCGACCACACGACTACGGAATCGTGTAGGGCAACGAGTTAATTGTCTCTTGTGGGTAAAGTGTACAATCTCTGCAGAGTTATAAACTGTTTAAATAGCCGTGCCTACGGTCAAAGGCGGACATGGGAACTTAACTTGAGTTAGTTCTATTTCAAAAATCCTTTTGTGGGTGATATGAAAAATGTGTTGGGCTCTCCTAGCCCTGAGATTGGATTTTCCGAGTTTGGACTGGTGCGGTTAATAATTGGAGGTAGCTCCAATCAAATTATGCATCGTAGAGTTCGATGGAGGAAACTCTCACGATATCCAATTATTGCACATTTACTCTCTTAAAATAAAATACAATTGGTTAAAAAATGCTAAATGATAGGACTTTGTAATTATGATATTTGGAAATGTTGCTTTCGCAAATAAAAGAACCGAGCCATCCTTGTAAGCCTTGCATGTATATTATTGCATTGTGTATTGGCTCGCGAGAACGGAAGTTGTGCTCATTCTCGCTCTCCCCCAAACCCTTCAGATGACGCCGAAGAAGGAGACTACGCATACTATGAGGATCCAGGAGCCGATGGGCAAGGAGATGATGAAGAGTAGAATAGGTTCTGCAGTCTAGGTCTCGTCCCAGTCTAGCTGACTCGTTGGTACTTGCATACAACCGATGTTATCCAGGTCCTTGGTTAATATCAGTCGTACACAGGTTGCCCCAGTCGCTTGCTTGTGGAGAGATGAGCTCTACCCTTTGCTTCACAGAGCTGACGTTGCTTTTATGTAATGTAATCAATTTGGCTTTGATCAGCCCCTTTTGTAAAACTCGACCGGCGTGGTCTATGTCACTCTGATGGTTGTAATAATGATACTTTAGTTCACGCCATGTATGAATGATTCAGCAAGGTATCTGTGAGTGCTATCTATCGATCCAGGAATAGCACGGTATTTTCACAGAGGATTCGGGTCGAAAATCCGGTCCGACAGTAGCCGTATCGAGCATACGACTGTAGGAGCCTTAGCTAGACTGGCCGAGCCTAAGGACTTGAGTCTTATTTTCAAAAGCTAACAAAAAGATTTTGTTAAAATATAGCGTAATTATTGCTCTTACTCATCCCTCTTAGTTCTTTACTTACCTTGATTTCACTTGAGTTTTGACTCAGTTCTGACCCCCTCTCTTGTTCAAAATTTTAGATGGTCGTATCGTCGTCCGATGGCCGTGGGATTTCTTTTCTCACGGAGAGAACGACGACGAGTTTGCCGGTATTCCTCCGCAAACTCAAACAGTACCCTGGTTCGCCACCAGCCCATCTTCAAAGGCTGGAAGACCTAGGTTCTGGATCGAGAGTCTCGTTCCATGAAGGTTGAATTCATCGCTCACACCTTCTAGATCGAGCATCCTAGGAGCCGCTGTTCGGATGCCGTTCAGAACATAGCGCGCTTTGCCTCGACTCACTGGTGCCAGGTGCACCTGGATCTCTTGTTGAGGTCGCCCTTCTGTTCCTTCCCGTCTCTCCAGGAGGAAGAATGCTACCCGGAGATCTTCAACATCAGGAGAAGAATGCCGTCATTGCAGTAGCCGTCGTGATGCATGCCCCAGCTCCTCCTGCACCAGTCGTCATCCTCAGTGACCCGGCACCAACCAGGTGTCTTGGACCCCGCACCAGGATCGCTGCACGGAAGAGCATGCGACACCCCAGTCCGTCGCCCGTTATCAACATCGAAGACTCCAGTCGAGGACGCAGCCTTTCTCGTTCTCGCTCTTGTTCTCGGTTGCCCGACTTCAGTCGCAACCATTCCCGTTCCCGCTCCTCGGGCAACTGCACCGCCTGTGGTCAGTACCCGATTGAGGAGTAGTTAGCTTAGTTTAGCTAGTAGTGCTTGCTTTAGCAGCCCTTTGGTTGCAAGCACTTCTTGGTTCCTTCTTTTGTAGACATTGTGTCTGTATTCTTGTATTAGTATAGCCTATACGCTATGCTTCAGGAGTCATATAACACCTAATCCCCCTTAATATAATGCAATCATTCTAGGCTTTGTATTGTGTTTGATCATTTTTCTTCGTTGGTTTGAAGTTCTTCTACTGTGCTCTAGAGGGCCAGAAAACCCTCATATATCCCCTCTAGTTCCTAACCTCTTTTGTTCCTTCAGATGACACCAAAGAGGGCAGCAACCCAAGGAAGTGGTGCCCGTCGCAAAGGATGCTTCTGTCTTTCCCCCTCATTCTCTCTCTTGTCTAGTGTGCTTTTCCCTCTCGCCTATCGTGCTTTCTTCCTCTTATCTATGAGACCTACAAAGGATTGTTGAAGATTGTTCAATTGGGTAAGTCGCATGGAAGCCATTCTTATTGGGATTAACTAGTGTATCTGGATGCCAAGCTAGATAGCTTTCGAAAAATCATTGATAGGACTGATTTCGGGAATTGAAGATTTTAAGATTTACCGATGTTATAAGAAGTTCTTGTGAATACTAAAGTATGATGATGGGTAAGCCTTGATTATGAATGGATCAAAGAATAGCAGATTAGTGGATTATATATATTATGGAGAAATAAAATGATTGTGGAGGAAAATTTTGACTGATCATGAAGGATATAGGAATCTGAAGTACCGATTTAATTATTAGGAGAAATTGGATTTTCATCGAATCTTGAGTTGACTATAATGTTGGTTGGAAACTTGGGATTGAGGTGTGTGTGCATTCAAGGTAGGGAGTAAAATGCAAAAAGAATTGAATTTCCCTTGATCGATTCATGATGTTAATTTTGGTAGAGTTGGTTAAATCTTGGTTGGATTGAAAGAATACATGATTCTTGAAAAGTGGATTACTGGAGATTGGATTCCGGAATTACATGGTTATTGTGGTTGGATCATAAAGAAATTGATGAAATGGTGGAGTTAACTAAATAAAAGTGTTCAGATAATATATAATTGTTGGTTTTGGATAATTAAAGAATGGATTATAGACAGATAAGTGTCGGAAGATTGGATTATAGGATTACCAATCCATGATGTTGATTTTTGCGGATTAAGTTGAATCAAGAAAATATGGAAATACTTGGGTATGTTGGCAACATTTGATTCAAATTGGATATAATTGAATATAGAAGTTGGGTTTTTTTTTAAAAAAAAAATTGGTTGGACTATATAGATATGTCTTGATCAGATTACAAATTGTATAATTGATGGATGTTGATTGTAAGAATACCTTACTACTGGATTATAGCAACACCAATTGGTAAAAAGAATCGGATTGTAGGGATGCGTGATTCTTGGAGATCGATTATAGGATCATACAATTGTTGACTGTTAGAGGATGAATCATGGGAATAAGCTATTATTGAATATTGGATCTTAGACCTATAATCATTGGAGATTGGATTAAGAAATTAGATCATTACTGAGAGTTGGATATTCAAAATACATGATTATTAACTATTGGATTGTTGGGTATTGAAGTATGATTCTTTTATTGATAGAAATCTCACTGGTATTAAAGTGGGACTAAACCATTATTGGATAGATGGTGATAAAATGATTCGGCAGATTAACTTTGAAGTTATGGATTACAAGCAATCTTTTAGAAGAGTCTATAATGGGGATATTGGATTCATAAAGACATTCCGGAGGATTACAATTGTTAATTATGCTTTAGGAATTAAGTGAATGAGGTCATGGATTTAGTCAAGAATTTGGAGAAAACATTTGCGTGATATTAATCTTGAGAGAATTTCGTTTCAAAAAGGGATAGAATGGAATTTAGCATGATCTTGGAGTTTATTGGATTAGAAGATGCGAGTATTGCTACTAGATTTTGTGGATTTATGAAGTGAAGAAATCATGCAATCAAAGTAGTGAATCTATCGGATTACTAAGCCTATGCCTAAGAAAGATTTGGAATTTATGTGATTGTATCAATAGAATGTGAGGTTAATTAAATGTTTGGAATAGTTTCAATTAGGAGACTTTATGTTATGCTAAAATGGTGTATTTCAATAATAGTGAGAATTAGATCCAGCGATTTGGAGGACAAAATTAATAGCTTGATAGTTGGCACTCCAGCTCACGATTATGAACCAGCAGTTTGGCATCAGTTTACCAAGTTTGACTTACCACTACAGCTGTTAGAGATGCACAACATCTTTATTTCGGGACGTAGTAGGAGAAATTTCTCAGAGTACCTAAAGAACAGACTTTCGTCGAAGCCATCGCCCTTTAGAAAGGTCTGACTTATCACGGCATCTGATCAAGATCCTCGACGTCATCGAGAAGCGAACAAGGCGTCAAACAGTCCACTTTTGCAAGATCCCGTGGAGCCATCACTAAGCAAAATAAGCCACCCAGGAACACGAAGATCAACTAAAGCTGGATTACCCGTCCCTGTTCTCGAAGCAGCTCGAATCTCAGGGTCGAGATTCCGTTTAAGGTGGGTAGGGTTTGTAACATCCCGTTTTCGAAGCAGTGATTAGTAAATTCTTTTGGCTTTTGGTTTTCAATCCCTATTTCAAATTAACTTATATTCTCAAAACCCCTAAGCTTTTAGCTAAGTTCAAATTAGTGTTTCGGACCTCCTTGTAATTCTTGAATTTAAAATTCGATTTGAATTCATCCTTTTCAATTTGAGCTCTTTCTCAACTTTGTTCCTTCTTTCTTGGGCTCACTTCATCTCTTCCTTGGGCCTCCGGCCATTCCCCTCCCCTTTCGCCTTTCCTTGGCGGCTCCTCTTCCCCGTCCTTCTTCTCCCACGGGCAGCACCAGTGCCCGCGGCTCATGCTGCGCGCTCGCAGGCGTCGCGCCGACCGGTGGCCCTCCCGCCGGGTCTGTCACCAAGACGCCTCGCGCGCCGCCCCGCTGCCTCGCCACGTCGCCGCCGTCCTCGCACCGTCCGGTTCCCACTGCTCGCTCGCCGCTGCCGTGCGTTGCGCTGGCGCGCGACGCGCCGCTTCACCATCATGGTCGATGCAGTGCGCCGCTGCCGCCGCCTTGCGCCTAGCCGGCCCCTACCTCCTGCCAACGCCATGCCCCTACATCTGCACCACCGCCCGCGTGCCCCCTCTTCCGCGCACGCCGCCCGCCCCCTCCAATAGCTCCCCCTCGCATGGCTATAAAGGAGCCCCGGTGCCCCATTGCTCCGCCCCTTCACTCCCCTCTTGGCCCCTTCACCCGCCCCGAGCAAGAAATCGAGGAAGAACAAACAAAAAGAAGAAAACCGAAGGACTTACCTCTAGCCCGCCGCGCCGCCTCCTCGCCGTTTGGCCGCGCCGGTGAGCTGTCGCCCCGGCCGACTCGTCACCCCGCGCCTCTGGTGGCCCTCAAGCCATCCCCCTACTCCCTTCGCTTTCCCCGTCGCCGAGACGTGCCGCCGCCGTGCCTCCTTCTCCTCTGCCCGTGGCCACCGCCGCCGGACCGGCTCGGTTGCCCCCGAGCCGCCCCGACCACCTCGCGGATTTCGCGCCACGCAACCGTGCGCCGCCTTCTTCCTCTCCGTGCCACCGCATCGCCGGGACCTCCAACATCCGCCGGTCGCCGCCTTGGGCCATGCCGCCGCCGCCGCTTCTCTTCCGGTCGCTTGCCGCCTCCCGAAGGTCCACCACCTTCACGGGCTCCATTCCACTCGCCACGGCCGCCTCCTTGCCTCCACCGCCGGCGCCACCACCGCCTCCCAACCGCCGAGCGCCTCCGCCTCTCTCTCTCGTGAAAAGGATAGGAAGAAATTGATTGGGGATTTGGGGTTATTTTGCTTTGAGGGCCCACATGTCAATTGCTCTAGCCCCTCCTCTCTCCCGACAAGTGGACCCCACGCCTTCGCTCGATGGACCTATGCCCTTGCACATGAACTCGGTCTAGCACCGTGCGTGCACCATTACCCCTTCTCTCTTTTTGTTTTTCCACTTTAAATCCAATTCAACTTCTAAAATCCATATCTCCTCGCTCTAGCTCCAAAATTGTGATTTAAATTTCTAAAAATTTGTTAATTCAAGATCTTGCTAATGGCATAGGTCTTGTTCAATTTGAAGTTCATTTGCTACTTCATTTGTATTTATTTGTATTTATTTGCTTGTTGTTTACTTTTCCTAGATTTAGCACAGAGGATTCGAGGACGCCAGAGACCTCCACGTTGAGCAAGAACCTAGACTACCCAGACTCTCTTCCCTACAATCAAGGCGAGTCAATACTTTGATCATATTGAGCCTACACTTTGTGCATATTATATTCTTTTAAAAATATCAAATTGCATGCTTTAATTCTTTAATCAAATATATGTTAAAGTTTAAGGTAGTTAAATACCCACTTGATGATTAATTAATTATTATGCCATCCTTGACAACTTGGATCACCTAGCCATTGTCACCCTAGTAACTATATGGTAATACTAGCTATAGGTTGTACTTAAGCGACATGCTAGCCTTGCTTAAGTACCGGGACATTAAACTATCTCAATCATCATCTTTTCAAACACAAAATGACTTGGGCAGTCATTACGGGTAAATGACTGAGATGGTTGAAATGTTGTATTTTACTTCTCAAAAACCATAAATTGCTATTACCATATCTGGGTGGATGGAGAGGTGGATGGTATGACAATGGGTGCTAATGTAGCCCACGGAATGTCATTTTGTGGATGGAATGTGGAAGAACCGCCCAGATAACCCCTAAGGACTTAATCTTGTCACGACCTCCCGTGTACAACAAGTACAACCACAAGTCTGCAACAAACCGCGACTTGGCTTAGTAAATTATCGAACTCAAAGTCATCTCACCGGTGGAGAAAGCAGACGCGCAAGCTTGCGGTACATCCACTTTGACGGGACACCAATACAAGGTGAAGTTGCCAACGCGTCGTGCGGTACATCCAGACGCGGTACAACATCCTCGCGAACGTATGGGCGTAACCCCATGTGGGTGAGATGATGGAAAGGACGAGGTAGTTGAAAAGTTATTGTGACAACCTCTCAACCACACGACTACGGAATCGTGTAGGGCAACGAGTTAATTGTCTCTTGTGGGTAAAGTGTACAATCTCTGCAGAGTTATAAACTGTTTAAACAGCCGTGCCTACGGTCAAAGGCGGACATGGGAACTTAACTTGAGTTAGTTCTATTTCAAAAATCCTTTGTGGGTGATATGAAAAATGTGTTGGGCTCTCCTAGCCCTGAGATTGGATTTTCCCTGAGTTTCAGACTCAGCGCGGTTAATAATTGGAGGTAGCTCCAATCAAATTATGCATCAGGTAGAGTTCCCGATGGAGGAAACCTCTGCAGATATCCAATTATTGCACATTTACTCTCTTAAAATAAAATACAATTGGTTAAAAATGCTAAATGATAGGACTTTGTAATTATGATATTTGGAAATGTTGCTTTCGCAAATAAAAGAACCGAGCCATCCTTGTAAGCCTTGCATGTATATTATTGCATTGTGTATTGGCTCACGAGCATGGAAGTTGTGCTCATTCTCGCTCTCCCCCAAACCCTTCAGATGACGCCGAAGAAGGAGACTACGCATACTATGAGGATCCAGGAGCCGATGGGCAAGGAGATGATGAAGAGTAGAATAGGTTCTGCAGTCTAGGTCTCGTCCCAGTCTAGCTGACTCGTTGGTACTTGCGTACAACCGATGTTATCCCGGTCCTTGGTTAATATCAGTCGTACACAGGTTGCCCCAGTCGCTTGCCTGTGGAGAGATGAGTTCTACGCCTTTTGCTTCCGCTGTAGCCGACGTTGCTTTTATATAATGTAATCAATTTGGCCTGATCGGCCCCTTTTGTAAAACTCGACCCGACGTGGTCTATGTCACTCTGATGGTTGTAATAATGATACTTTAGTTCACGCCATGTATGAATGATTCAGCAAGATATCTGTGAGTGCTATCTACTGATCCAGGGAATAGCATGGTATTTTCACAGAGGATTCGGGTCAGAAAATCTGGGTCCGACATTGTATGAGCTGTCTTTAGTGCTGTCTACAGATGACATGGAGAGTTGCTATGGACAGCAACTGTCTGTACCATTATATATGCCCTTACAACGCACTGACATTACATTCAGTGCAAATGCAACTTAAAAATTTAGACTTTTCTAGAAATTTAAAACCCGTCATCACACAAAAGGTCGACAGCAGCAATAAATCAGAGGCAGAGAAAAAAGGGGTCACATAGAATTTTGTGTTCAGGTGCTACAATCAGCTTGATAATAAAAAGCTATAACTCCAATAGTGTATTTATTATCATCTTTTAGCTATGTCACATCAACAAAATCCTATATGGAGGAGAGAGATCACATGTCGTCTTTTTCTGAAGAGACTGTCGTGTACGCGAAACAAAACATCATACATTAATCTACTCTAGTTGACATATAAGCCTGTTTCAAAGAAAAATTATAAAATATAATTGCTGGAGAGTGTGCTAAAGACTATCTATTGGAAATGTTATCTCTAAAGATGATGTAGCATATATTAGAGATAATGTTATCTCTAACTATTGAAGATGCCCTAAATGGCCCACCATCAATAGTTTTATATTCTTCTCGGCTAAGTACTAAATTCCAATTTTAATCTACTTCCCCGTCATTTTTTTTTTGATGAAGCCAGCATATAAATTTGAACTATTAACTGTAATTTACCTTCTAATTTTTTTTGTTGTATAAGCAAATACATTTTCTACGTAACTTTCCAGCAATATGTTAGTCGATTATTATTGCAGACGGTGGCTCAGAAATCAACACTAGTGTAATTTTGTATAACATGTATTTCAAACATGAGATATCATTTTGTAAATCTCGTACTTTCCTTTTTCATTCAGATTTTATCTGCCCGATTTGAAATTGGTGAATATTGGGGATCATTATCAATTGTTAATAACTAGAACTGAAGCTCTTGTGAGTTGCGAGGACGTAGGACACAAATGCAAAAAAATTGAAGCTCTTGTGAGTTGCGAGTACATAGGACGCTTTGTCATAGCTAAGGTTGAAAACTGATCGAATACGAATACAAATACGAACGTGTGTGACGAGCGTGGTCGACATGCCGGTTGTCCAAACAAGCCTCCGATAGCGCCTCTGCAGGGCACATGCCCTCTTCCTCTTCAAATTCCTTCCCCTCCTTCCTCTTCCTTTCAACTTCAAATTCAACTTTGAAACTTTCATTTCTATTTTGAACTTTCACGGAGATTTAAACTTTAAACTTTGAAAATGTTTATTAAACTTTCAACTGATATTTAAACATGATGCACAGTAGGAATATATCTATCCAAGACAACCAAACTTTTGCTCTATGCCAAAATGGTAATGAGGAGACCATGATGCATCTATTCTTTAATTGCCAGTTTAGTCAAACATGGTAGCATTATCTCAACATTCATTGGCCTCATTCCACATATGTTCACCGTAGATTTATTCTTGTCGGAAACACTTTCCAACATCCTTTCTTCATGGACATTGTGGTCACTGCATCTTAGCATATTTGGAAGCAACGCAATGGAAAGATTTCACAGAATATTCAACCGGTTATTTCTAGTTGGAAATATCAATTTGGCACTCTTTTGTTTAGAGTGAAGGAACCGCTCAAAACTATAATACATAACTGGAGAGAGTCCTTAAGTTAATTTAGTCCTTCGGGGTTGTATCATATCATCCTGTACATTCATTTTTTTTAATATTTTTTCTTGTCAGGTCTCCCCTACTGTTTCATTCAAAAAAATCGATGCTACTGGAAATCCCTTTCAACTTTCAACTGAAATTTAACTTTCAAATTTGAATTTTTACTCGGATTCAAAGTTTCAAACAGTGCGTCGTTGCATGCAGCACCAATATCGTTTGCTCTGTTCCATCTTGCATACGAGAGTTTCCAGCAGCGATCGATTATTTGCACAGCGTGTGCATGTGTGCAAATCTTCTGGTCGCTTGGCTGCCAACGTGATAGCATGCGTGTGTTTGCTTCCGGTGACTGCGTGTGCTTCGTCCATTTTGAATCAGCATCAGGTTTTCTGTCGTGAGTCTGGTCTTTCTTGAGATTGGCTGACAATTGGTACCAGAGTCTTGCACTTGATCCAACGAGCAGAGCTCCCTCACCACGGAACATAACGGGTTCACCACATTGTTATATTTTGTTGATATATAATTTTATTTTTTTGTCTTTGTTTTTGCTTAACCTCTCAAAATACATGTGAAGAACATAACGGGTTCATCATATTGCCGTATTTTATTAGTATATAATTTTTTTTGTCTTTGTTTTTTATCAACCTCTTAAAGTACATGTGAGATTTTGAATCATGTGATGGAAATATGAGTTATTAAAACTTTAAACAATAATTACAGTGACCAAGAACTAAAATTACATAAATAATTTACTGTAATTTGTGAATAATGGAGTTGTAAATGAACTTTCAGAATGTGACAGTTTTTTAATGAGAAAACATGCGAATTATATATAGACAAACTATTATATATAGACAAACTAAAAGTAAAAGCATTGGTCGGACTTGACACAGACTGTAAGGATTGTTGTGGTAATAGCATCTCTGGATATTGTGGCGATGATAGCTGGGATGGTTGTCATGGTAATCATGAAAGCAGTGACAAGTGTGTGCTTCTCAGAGGTTTGTCTGATGCTACCAATTTGAAGTTGAAAGCTGATCCAGAAGCGGTACGCCTGCGCTTACTTCCTCTAAACTCGTACCATTGTTTGCTATCCACTATCTCTCTTGCAGTATTTGTATACATTGTTATACATGCATAAAACTCTTAAACAAGATGCTTATATCCATTACCTTATTATCAGTTTGTGACAATTTTGATATATTATTCATATAAAGAGGTTTATACTTTTGGAACTCTGACATTGTGCAATTTTAAAAAGAAATATAAAGAAATGTAAACTTGAGTATGATGAGCGAGAGCTATCCGTGTTAGTTTCTGCAGGAGTTGGAGTCTGTATGGCCAATGTATTTCTGTGTACATGTAGATAAACTTCAAAATACATCATGGGTACAAACATCTTGCATTACTTTTTCCTAATTATTATCAAATTATAAATATGTATTCAAAGTTCATATTAACTTTTTATCATTGCATCTTGTAATGAACATACTAGAGCTTGAGCTGTTCTTACTCCACTGCACCTTTTCCAGTTTATTTTCAGAAGGGATTTGGCATTGTGCCCTACATTTGAAGACTTTGTTACTTTTTTTTGAGAAAGTGCAAAAGCTTTGCACAACATTTTATAGAGCCGAAAAAAAGACAATAAAAACATACAAAGGAAATTACGGCCAGACTCAAAAAGGGGGAAAAAAGAAGACAAACAAAAGGACACCCACCCTAGGCAACACCAAACGGTCACTAGGGTAGGAAGAAACAATTAAGCGGCACCTACTCCACCGCAACTCCCCGACCAGTCGCAAATGCCAAGCGCCACTGGCGATGTTCGTCATGAATACTGGCCAGGACTTGATTGATAGAAGCTGTGACTTTCTTGAAGATCCTTTGATTGCGCTCTTTCCAAATCATCCAAGAAACGAGAATTATATACGAATCTAGCCCCTTCCTGCGAAGCTTTGGTTGCAAATTTCTTGCCAAAATCCAATGATCTTGAAGAGAAGTCTGACCAACAGGAACAACTTTTTGAAACCCTACCTGTCTCAGGAATCGTGCCCAAATTTGTCCGGTTACCGCACATCCCACCATAATGTGATCAATGGTTTCCAGTCCAAGCCCACAGAAGACACAAACACCTTGGTTTTGCAATCCTCGACGCTGAAGGCGGTCGGCTGTCCAGCACCGACGGCGAATCGCTAGCCAAACGAAAAATTTGCATATGAGGGGAACCCTAGCGCTCCAGATCGCATCGGCGCAAGGGTAGTCAAGTGAGCCATGGAAAAATGCTCTGTAGGCCGACTTTGAGAAGTAGTAGCATGTAGATTCCCACCGCCAAAGCACCGTGTCACCCTAGTCCTGCGATAGCTGCGGGGACTGCAACAAGTCCCATAACCGCAGAAAATCCAACAAGTTAACACCCTCTGGGCGACCCAAAATGTCAGCAATCCAAGATTGCTCATGGAGGGCGTGAGTTACCGTTCTTTGCTTCCTTGTTGATGGCCTAACCTTCTTGGCTATAGATGGAGCTAGACCCTTAATGGATCGGCCATCAAGCCAACGGTCCTCCCAGAACAAGGTGTTTTCACCGTTGCCGACCCTGACCTGAATCGAAGCTTTGAACATGTCTTCCTCCGCTCGAGTAGATTGATTGAGCAATCTCCCCCAAGGCCTTTCCGGCCACGACCGTTGCAATCATTGCCAGTGAATGCAGAGGGCGCAACCAAGGATGACCAGGTTTGGCAGGCCGAGTCCCCCAAGACGACGGGAACAGGAAACAGAGGACCAAGCCACTAAACAATGTCCACCCACTACATTTTGCGTTCCTTTCCAAAGAAACGCTTGACACCTTTTATCGATTTCTCTGATAACTGAGAGCGAGGGATCAAGGGCCATAAAGGAGTACACCAGTATAGCTGACAGCACCGCCTGAACCAGAACGAGTCATCCCCCTTGGGAGAGCATGCCTGTCTGCCAAGCTTGCAGCCGATTAGCGACTGCATCTAGGAGAGGTTGGAACTCCACCCGGGAAGGTTTTCTGAGGGTGAGAGGCAAGCCCAGGTATTTGCAAGGGAAAGCAGCTTTTTTGCAATGCAAACTGCTGCGTGGTAAGTCGGCTCTCGTGTCGTTAAATAATAGGCGAGAAAGAACTTTTTGCCAAATTGGTTTTGAGGACCGAAGCTTCACCGAAGAGCTGCAGAATTTCTTTGAAGACTAGCAGATCTGAACTGATCAGAGATAGGAACATGACTACGTCGTCAGCATACAACGACAGCCGGTGAGGTAATCCCAGGCGCCCACCGATAGGCTAGAGTAACTCTGCATGATCCGCAGCAAGGCACATGGAATTTAAACCGTCCATTAGGATGATAAACAACAAAGGAGAAAGAGGATCTCTCTGGCGCAGGCCCCTACCGTGCCACACTGGTTGCCCAGGTTGGCCATTGACAAGCACTCTGGTGGACGACGAGCCGAGCATGATACTCAACCAAGTACACCATCTAGGCCCAAACCCTTTGTGTTGGAGGATTTCCAACAGAAAGGGCCAAGACAAAGAGTCGAAAGCTTGCGCAATATCAAGTTTGAGGAGGACAGCCGGCCTTTTTAGTTGATGGAGAGAACGTGCAAATTGTCTGACTAGGAGGAAGTTGTCTTGTATGGAGCGACCTTTGGTAAAAGCTGATTGATTCGATGGTACTAGCTGAGAAAGTTTCGGCGCTAGCCTTCTGGCCAGCACTTTAGAGAAAAATTTTGCGAAGCTATGCAACAGGCTAATAGGCCGATAGTCACCCGGTTCCTGAGCTCTAAGTTTCTTCAGTAGCAAGGTAAGCAACGCTTGATTCAACAGCCTGAAGTTAGAACCTGCTAAGCGACCGAGGGCATGAAATGCCGCCATTATATCTGTGTTGGTGAGCTCCCAGCATTGTTGGTAGAAAAGACTGATGAAACCATTTGGGCCCGGTGCCTTTTCCGAAGGCAAGCTCGATTGCTTCCTGCATTTCATTTTCATTGAAGTCGCGATCCAGCAATGAAGGTCATGGGTGGGGACTCCCAAGAAATTGAAGTCAAGGGAATGATAGCGGGCAACCGGAGTTCCAATGAGCCTAACGAAATGGTCGTGGAAGGCCTCTTCCATATCTTTCTGTGTGGACACCCAGGAGCCTGCGACCTTTAAACTTGCAATGTAGTTGACTCTCCTTCGGTGATTTTGCATGAAGGTGGAAGAAACGTGTGTTTGCGTCCCCCTCCTGCAACCATTTGATGTGCGACCGTTGACGGGCTATAGTTCTTTCAAAGGAGCATAAACCAAGCATTTTATTTTTGAGCTCCATCCTCAACCAGCGCTCCAAAGGGTCGAGAGATCTTTTTTCCTCGACTAAATCTAGACGACAGATATGTTCCTTTGCCATCCCGATTTGCTGACGAATGCTACCACACTGACGGTGGCTCCAACTATGCAAAGCACGGCCTGTGGTTGAGAGCAGGATATGTAGACGACGCAAGGGGTTAGTCACATAATCATTGCATTTCCATGTGTTCAAAACCTCCTCTTGGAACCCTTCCATCCTTGTCCAAAAGGATTCAAAGCAGATACGTTTCTTGGCCCTCAAAAGGAAAGCCGTCGACAACAGAAGTGGACAGTGATCAGAAGCCGTGGATGGCAGTGCGTGCAGAAAACAGTCCAGAAACAAAAGGTCCCAATCTGTGGAGACAAAAACCCTATCAATGCACTCTAGGGTTGGCCTCTCCCTTGCGCTTGTCCAAGTGAAGGATCTTCCATTAAGGTGCACCTCCTTAAGTTGAAAATCATCAATTACTCGACGGAAGCCACCCATACACCTTCTATTTAAATGATCATTATTCTTGTCACTAGCTTGAAGGATTAGGTTGAAATCACCCAGAATCATCCACGGCCCAATGACGGTGCTCTGAATATCCCGTAGCTCCTGAAGGAACGCTGCTTTGTGAGCGTCATCCGAAGGGCCAATGAATGGTCTGTCGCTGCTGACCTCCGTGCACTAGTTTGCCTTCTCCAGCACTCACCACTTCCAGAGAAGCTCACTCTTCAACTTCGTAAGTTGATGTCTCACTGAAGTTACTATGCATTATTGATTGATCCCCTCTTTTTCTAGACTTCTCTTATGTTGGCTCAGTGACAGGTTTCTCTAACCCAAAGAGCCATTGAAGCTAACATAAGAAAAGACTCAAAGCAGAAACAATGCAGACCAAAGTGCTAACATAAGAAAAGACTCAAAGCAGAAACAATGCAGACCAAAGTCTAGATACATCCAAGATATCAAAAGGGCACTACAGCTTCAGAATTCTCAAACGTCCTTCTTTAGTTTCTAGCATATTGCTCCAACCTCTCGAACGCTTGAAGACTTCAGTAGCCACCCATTCCATCTTTCTTGCGCCCAGCTCCAAGCTTGCGCGTCTTCCTGTCCCTGTAAGATTTTCCGAGTACAGAGCCAATGGCACATCGCGAAAACGATTTGATTAGGATGTGAAGGCCACTTCTTTTCAAAACACGCAGCATTTCTAGCTCGCCAAATGGCCCAGCATGGCGCTGCTATTCCCACACACATTTGTTGCTAAATAGATTTCCCAAACCCAGATAGCCATATTCCAAACATATGAGCTATACTAGAGGGTGGAGAAAGATCAAAAGATACAGCAACCACTATCCACACATATTGTGCAACAGGACACTTAAGAAAAAGGCGTTCCTTTCCTTGTTTTGATATCCTTTCGGGATCTATCACAAGAGAAACCTATCGTTCTTTGTTGTATAACTTATTGCCGGATTCTGAGGACGGACCTGTGCTTGCCCTTCTGCCAGCAGTCGATTGCTGATACAAGATAAAATCAGTGCTGCATGTGAGACCTCTCGCTGCGGAGGTAGCTCCATTTTCGCTTTTGCTGCTGTCGCAGTGCCCGGCTATACTTCCTCAAAGCTCTCTCCAGGCAATAGTTAGTCAGCAAACTCCAATCATCATGCCTTCACCGCCCATTTGCACCATGCCTCCAACCATGATGCCGCCGCTGGCCAAAAGATTGCCCCTTGTTGTGCAGCATTGTGTTCGAACTGGACATCCGCAGTTACAATCCTTGGAGCAAGCACTACTACAGAACAGACCTTTGGTCGAACTGCCAAATGGGCAATAGTCTCGGAGAAAATTGCGTCCGGGACCAAAAATATCTTTAGTGTTACCAACCGGGACTAAAAGTCCCCGCCCAACGGCTCGTAGCAAGCTTTGCAGAGGGGATTTTAGTCGGGCATGTTACCAACCGACTAAATGTCAACCTTTAGTCCCGGATTGTAGTACCAACCGGGACTAAAGGTTGACATTTAGTCCCGGTTGGTAACACCAACCGGGACTAAATGTCCTTCTATTTAAACTCTGTTTGGCGTTAAATCACAGAGCCGAACGCCGTGGTCGCCGCCGACACGCCGCTTCTTCTTTGTCACCACCGCCGAGCCGCTCATTCACTCAACCGTATTCACCGGCGTGTTCGCGGTAAGCTCCTCGATGCTAACCCTGCCGCCCATTTGACATCTACCGCCTCGCCGCCCATTTTTCTTTTATTTTCGATTTTTGAATAGTACAGAGATTTGTGATTTTTGTATAATTAAATCTAGAGCTCCAAAAATTCTAAAAGTTTTTGTGTATGCTCTCTGACATGTATACTATCTATGAAATATATGAAATGTGAAATTTGAATAATTTTTATATGTTATAAAATTGCCAATTAATTCATAAATGGAACTTTCATGATTTTTGTAGGCCACAATAAATTTCCAAAAATCATGAAATTTGTTTTTCCACTAAGTTACACTGTGAACAGTCCATATAAAAATTTTGAGGCTATTTGGACAAAGTTGAATTTATACCTATTTTATGCTTATTTATTTAATTATTATTCCATGAATTTTGTAGGCTAAATTAATGATCCAAAAATTCTGAAAATTGTTTTGCCATGACACATGATGGTGTTCCATGGCATGTTACTCAATTAGTTCATTAGAGAAATAGAGAATTTTGGTGTATTTTTTAATTTCATTTGTTTACAAAATGAGAAATTTAATTATGTGATATGTCATATAATGCGACGATGACACGCCATTGGATGTACAATGCCGATCGCCGCTCAAAGAGTTCATTGATGGTGTGCATTATTTCTTAAGAGTGGCCGAGGCAAACAAGCGGGATGGTTTCATGTGGCCCATGTGCCCTGTAAGAATTTGAAGGAATATTCTAGCTCAAGGAGTCTTCACTCACACTTGTTGAAGTCGGGTTTCATGCCAAACTATATTTGTTGGACCAAGCACGGAGAAACCGGGGTTATAATGGAAGAAGGTGAAGAAGAACAATTGGACCCCGACGACATTATTGTTCAATACGGTGACTTCGATGATACTGCAATGGGCGAAACTGAAGAAGAGGCAGGGCGTAACACACTCGTCGAAGATGATGCTCTTGGTGATGTCATTCGTGATGCACAAAGAGATTGCGAAAGTGAAAAGGAGAAGGCTAAGTTTGACCGCATGCTAGACGATCACAAGAAATTACTATACCCGTCCGTCAAGATGGGCAAAAAGTTGGGTACAACATCGAGTTGCTACAATGGAAGGCACGAATGGTGTATCCGACAAGGCATTTGGGCACCATCAAGATCCAAAAAGATGCTTCCAAGCCTAACGAATTGCTCGCCACTACGCATTGCGGCAAAACAGTCGTCGCCCTTTGGGATTAGAAATCCGTAAGATACATGCATGTCGTAATGATCGCATCTCGTATCATGGCAAGGACTACGAGAATTTGGATGAATGCCCCGTATGCAAAGCGTCGCGATATAAGATCGGCGAGATGACCTGGCGATGTTGAGGGCGAAGAACGCCCCAGAAGAAAATCTCGCCAAGGTTATGTGGTATGCTCCTATAATACCACGCCAAACGTCTGTTCGAAACAAGGACCATGCAAAGTTGTTGCGATGGCACAAAGAAGACCGTAAGGTAGACAACATGTTGAGACACCGCGATGGGTCCCGGTGAGAGCAATAGACAGAGAATTCTGAGTTTGCAGATGACGCAAGAAACCTAAGGTTCGCTTTAAATACGGATGGTATGAATCCTTTTGGGGACCGAGCACTAGTCATAGCACTTGGCCTGTTACTCTATGTATCTACAACCTTCCTCCATGGTTATGCATGAAGCGGAAGTTCATTATGATGTCGGTGCTCATCCAAGGCCCGAGGCAACCCGCAACGACATCGATGTCTACCGAGGCCATTAGTTGAGGAACTCCGCTTATGGAGCAAACCAGTGTACGTGTGTGGGATGAGTACAAACAGAACACTTCGACTGCGAGCATTGTTGTTCGTAATAATCAATGATTGGCCCGCTCTAAGTAATCTTTCAGACAGATAAACAAGGGATACAATGCATGCACACAATCGCTTTGATGACATTGACAAGATATATTTGAAAAAATGTCGAAGGTCGTGTACCTTGGCCATCGTCGTTTTCTTCCTATGAATCACCAACTAAGAAAGAAAGGCAAGCATTTTAAAGGTAAGGCGACCACCGAACCAAGCCTCGCAACCGAGGCGGGAGGATGTACTTGATATGGTCAAGGATGTGCAAGTAGTCTTTGGAAAGGGACAAGGCAGTGAACCTGTTCCAAAAGATGCTAAGGGACACGCACCCATGTGGAAGAAGAAGTCCATATTTTGGGAGCTACCCTATTGGCAAGTCCTAGAGGTCCGCAACGCGATCGACGTGATGCACCTGACAAAGAATCTTTGTGTGAACTCGCTAGGATTCATGGATGTGTATGGAAAGTCTAAGGATTCACTCGAAGCACGACAGACTTGCAAAGACATGAAAGAACGAGACAACTCGCATCCAGAGAAGACAGACGATGGACGCCATTACTTAAGACTGCTAGCTTCACTCTTAGCAAAGAAGAGAAGGAAAGCATGTTTGAATGCCTAAACAAAGATCAAGGTCCCATCCGATTCTCCTCCAATATAAAGCGATAATAAAAATGCCGAGAAGAAATTCCTACACTTAAAGTCCCATGATCGCCACGTGCTTATGACGCAATTGCTTCCGGTTGCTTTAAGAGGAATTCTACCTCCACATGTACGTCGCCACCGTGAAGCTATGTGCATTCCTCAATGCAATTTCTCGTAAGGCAATCAATCCAATGGAACTAGCTACTCTCTGAATGATGTGGTTCAATGTCTTGTCGCCTTTGAGTTGGTGTTCCTCCATCCTTCTTTAATATCATGACACACCTCCTAGTTCACCCGGTCAAGGAGATTAATATTCTCGGTCCCGTGTTCCTACACAACATGTTCCCTTTGAGAGGTTCATGGAGTCTCGAAGAAATATGTTCACCATATGTGCTCGGCGTAAGGAAGCATCGCCAGGGCTACGGGACGAGGAGGTCATTGAGTTCTGTGTTGACTTCATTCCCGACCTTGACCCGATTGGTGTTCCGAATCGCGACACGAGGAGACTTAGTGGAAAGGAACACTAGGGAATAAAACATATATCGACGGGGACGATTATTTCAATAAAGCGCACTACACAGTTCTTCAAAACTCCTCCGTGGTGGAGCCGTATGTCGAGGTACACAAGGAATTCCTACGATCCAGTTCCGTGGAAGAATGAAGCTTGGATTAGGCGCCATCACATGGAAACTTTCAGCGGTTGGTTGCAAAAGAATGTCGAGTGATGACAATATTGATGAGCAATCGTATTTGTTGGTTAGGCAACCGTCGTGGCACATCCTCACGCACAAAGGGCACGAGATAAATGGAAATACATTTTACATCGTGAGCCCAAGATAAAAGGAGCACGAACCAAAACAGTGGTGTCGCAGAGATGCCATGCACTCCAAATGGAAAGAGGCAAACATATTATGGCAGATAGAGGAGATTTGGGAACTAGACTACGCACCTAATTTTAAAGTCCCTTTGTTCCGGTGCCAATGGGTGAAGATGACCTGAGGCGGGTAACAATGGACAAGGAGTATGGAATGACAACAAGTGGACCTCAACAATATTGGGTACAAAGACGAACCATTCGTCCCTGTCGCGATGTGAATCGGTGTTCTATGTGAAAGACATGTCTACAAAACCCAAGAGAGGGAAAAATGACGACAAATCAACCAATGAGCTAAAACGCCACATAGTTCTTTCAGTGGAAAAGAAACATCGTGGGAATTGAGGACAAGTCGGATATGTCAAGATTATGAAAGGGATGATCGAATCCCGCCCTTCAGTGACCAAAGACCCAAGCATCCTGCTAAATGCCGAGGACACTCCATGGTTACGGCATGATCATAACCAAGGGTCATACGTCAAGAAGAAGTTCACCACCGTGCCCGCTTGATATATAGTGATGTTTAATAAATAGTGTGTATTAGAGATTTTATGTAATAATTGTAACTTCAGATGTTTCTATCATATTTTTCTTGTTTTTATCGTTTCAAATGAAATTCTATTCGATAAAAGGACACATGTACCTCGTGAAGCATGTCTTCTCCATCGTGTAAAATGACTTGAAATTTTTTAGCAAGTATTTATGCCTTCAAATGAAATTCCCAGCTTGTGGTTTGAGCCCTTCATTTTGTTTATAGTTGGCTCTTCACTTCCTGACTTGTGGTCACTATAAAAGTCGCTTGAAATGTCAATAAGATCTCTGTGCTTTCTGGGACATGATCGCAAATGTTCTCAAAGAACATTTGATGATTCTTTTACACAAAGAACTTGGATCAAGATTAAAACCTCAAACTGAAAGTTTCCATTGTATTCGAATACGAGGAAGTCACACCTTATATCATTAGTGCCGACAAATGCCTCCCAACCCGCTTCGAGGACTAACTTATTCGGATATCCGTGACTACAATCAGGTAAATGCTTCCATTACATGCTTTCAATTTTATCTTTCCGGATCTTGTCTCCAAAACGCAGTGCAAATTTTTTGGTATGATCTGCAAACATAAGGGGTAAACTCATATAATGTCGAAATGGTAAAGTGCAACTACTATGCAAAGGAAAAATGGAAATTTCTCCTTAGTGGGTATTGCTACATAAGGATTAAATTGCTTTTGTGGTTTTAAAACGGTTAGTCGAATTTCTGCACTTTAAAACAGGCCTAAAACAAGATGATCAAAGTAGCACAAAGGCTAATCAAGAAGACAAGAAGAGTAAAACCAAAAGTCGCGAATAAAGTACTAGTAGCAGTAGTAGTTCCAATCTCACCTATAGTTCCAATGAAATTCCTATTTGATGGTGGATTTCTCTCACGCATTTGGACAATGAATGATGGAAAACCAAAAGATTAACGTTAAAATGATGCAAAACAAATTTCCTATCGAAAACCAATAGTTTTATTTTTAAAAACTATTATTTTTTAAAAATTTATGCCTAATATTTAATTTATTATGCATTTAACAAGAATTAGCATATTTATACAAATAAACTTAATACAAAACCCACCCGGGACTAAAGGTTCTCTCGAAAATAGTGGCGGGAGGCTGAATAGTGGGACCTTTAGTCCGGATTGCTGCTAACACCCGGGACTAAAGGTTCTCTCGTGGCGGTAATTGAATAGTGGGACCTTTAGTCCCGGTTTCTAACACACCGGGACTAAAGGTTCTCTCGAAAATATGTCCAGCGCAAAATTCACCTTTAGTCCTGTGCTTGGCACCACCCGACTAAAGGTTCTCTGAAAATATGTCCCAGCGCAAAATTCACCTTTAGTCCCGGCCGTGGAACCACGGGACTAAAGGTCCACACTAGTCCCGGCCAGTATTACCCGGGACTAAAGGTCTTTAGTCCCGTTGGTAAAACCGCCGGGACTAAAGGTCCCCGGTACTTAAGCAACGATTTCGTCTTCCATTCTTCCTCCACTTCCCATCGCGCGCCTCTCCTCGCGCGTCTCTCGCGCGCCTCTCCTCGCCGTCTCCTCGCTCGCTGCGCGCGCGCCTGCGACCTCGCGCGTCACGGCGGCGTGCTCCCGCCGTCTTCTCGCCGCGACTCGCCCTCTCCTCGCGCCGGCGTCGCCTCTCCCGCGTCGCGGCGCCCTCCTCGTCGCGGCATCCCGACACTGACAAGAATAGTGCAGTTGGTCCTCTTGAAAAAGACTCGCAATCTATGTAAGTGATTACTGATCTAGCCTTATAGTTTACAACTGACTTTTTTTTTTCGTGCTCTCTGATCTTGCTTACTCTATTATGCAACATGCTTATTACTATTTACTGCTTGACTACGAATCTCATCCCCCCCCCCCCAAAAAACTATATACCCATGTACTGATTAGTATATTAGAAGAATAGTGCATCTATTCTTTTGCTCACTTAACACAGTAGTTGTTGGTCGTACAAACGTCATCTGTCGTCTGCTGATGTTTGTAACTCAATTTTGAATTTTATAGGTTACCAAGGGGATTGTGGACGGATGCCAACAAATGGATTATGTTCTGCTAGGAGGAGAGGTGAGATTTTTCTAAAATTTGCACTTATGATTTAGCAGTGATGAATGCCTTCGTAAATCAGAATAACTGCGTCAGAATTGGATTGGTGGCTACCGTTGCTCCATAAAAATATATCTCAAACTCTGCTTACACTTCGATTATTATTTGACGATTCTCTAACTAACAAGCGCTAACTTGAACCAGCATGTTTGTCACCTGAATCTTTGTATATGTTAGTACGAAGGATTAGTCTTATTTTGACGTCATGAACCTCATTTCTTGTCATGTTAAAATTTATAACAGCATGGTTTGTAAATGCAGCAAGAAACCTTTCAAATCCAAATAGATGATTGATAGTACAAATTATATTCTTTTGTCCTTGGTGTTTTCCTTTTCTTGAATTGTTTTTGGTCAATGATAGCTGAAAACAGTCTTATTTATAGATTACTGGCCAAAAGCGAACTCTACTTGACTGATCAGCTCCTAAGAAATGATTGTGTAACAACTACTGTTTGTAAAGCTCTCATGGAACCAACTGTCATCTATGTTAAGTAGGTTAGTTTTTGCTGATGAATGTCTCATATTTCCCATATATTTTTTTCCCGAGTTTCTAATTCAATCATTTGAAATGAAAAAAGGTGCTTGCGATTATTAGCAAGTGTAGTGTCAATGGACTAGCCCATATTACTGGTGGTGGCTTCACTGATAATATCCCAAGAGTATTTCCTTCTGGACTTGGGGTGAATTTTTTTTTATTGGATCATGGGAAGTGGCACCTGTGTTCAGGTGGATTCAGTAGGTAAGACTGATAGTTCATAGGACGTTTATTTGAATTATATCCGTCTGTATGCACTGTGCTTTCTGTCAGCTCTTTACCTTTTGTTTTTTGGAAATTTGTAGGTTGAAAAAATTGAAGATGCAGAGATGAGGCGAACATTCAATATAGGTGTTGGAATGGTCCTTGTAGTTAGCAAAGAAGCATTAGATAGAATTCTTGAAGATACCCATTGATCAAATCATGTTTATCGCATTAGAGAGGTGATTTAGGGTGAGGGGCTCACTACGTCTAAACTCTTAAGTCTACATTGCTTCCAGTGGTTTGAGGTTTGTTTATCGGTTGGGAAAGCAAACCAAATTTTTGGTATGACATAGTCTTGTGGGGCTAAGATCGGAGTAATAGTGATTTTACTCTGTAAGAAATATAGGAATAATGTTTAAGCTGGTTTCATAAGAACTTAAACCTAAATGACTGATATTGTTATTTGATTTGAGACAACTTGCTCTCTTCAGAAACCTTGTTTTTATAGAATTTGCTTTATCCTCGACATAATCGCATCTGCTTGTCCCGATCACGATCGCATGTTTTCAACTCGCACGCGTGGGTTTCTAGTCCATTGTATAGCCGCAACACATAGCAACAAGTCACAGTGAACTAGCACATCACGTCGGCCAAAAATCCTATCGCAAACAACACGGCAAATCGCCTCTACGCTGCCGCCACAAAGTCTAGCTAGAACTAGTAGTAATGAACTAAGTCTCTTGAATCTATAGATGGGCCTATGGCCTCTTTTGTGGAGGCCAGTACCTAGGCGGCCAGCTTAGGGTCGGCCCAATCCATGATATCTTAATTAGCAGCCGATTAATTGGTACAAGAGAATTAGCGGCCAATAAATGGCATCCAAAGATGAGATATGGATATATATAGCAAAGCTAGCAATGGAGGGAATTATAATCCGATTAACAATAAAAAAAATAGCAGTGGAGTATAGAGACGGAAAGAGTTCATTCTTGATTAATTTGCAAACAACACGGCGTATACGCCCTACTGCACTGCACGCCACAAAGGACTACCTAGCTCTACCTACTTCACAAGCATAAGAATGATCGATGGGTACTGCAGAAAAATAGAAATCACGACGTTCTTTGCGGTCCGTCACAAAAACAAAGCGTAAAGGTTTCCCGCTTTCACATTTCTCGCAGCGTGTGGATATGTGCTTCCCTTTCGGAAGAACAATTTTATATTCTTGAATGATAAGTTTTATATTACCGATATATTTGCGAAATGGCGACCGAATGACAACATGGACGATGCCATCATGGATATTATCAACAATGGCGCCTTACAAGGTGCCCAAGTCGAAGGTGATGACAACAATCAAGAAGTAGATGGCGGAGTCGATGATTTGCCGATTATGAAGATGAGGTCTATCTACAATCTCTTATGTATCTACAATCTCTTATGTATCTACAATCTCTTATGTATCTACAATCTTTGTGTTTCTACATTCGTAGCCCTCGGATCGACGACAACAACGGGAAGAGTAGAAATGTACGAGGCCGAAGAAGCCGTTGGAGGGTCGGTTCATTCTCTCGAATTCGAGGAGGATACTGGCAAAGTACTTGGACCACATGCATGTAAATTTGTCACCACTGTGGGTGCCTTGTAGGACACGGATCCGATCAATGCTCGTGAATGGAAGCAAAGAAAGAGGCTCCTCATATTAGTTTTGTCTCGATCGTGACAAGGCACTAGTTTGGCAAGATGTCCTTCAACATTTCGCTCGATACGTAAGATGAAGCTTTGAAGGAGAGAGTTAGGAAGCTGGGCTATGAAGAAGATGGCCACACAATTCCGGTGTTGGAAGAAGAAATTGTACAACACATTTATCAAGAAGAACCCGACGCGATTTCAACACTAAGGCCTACGTCAAGTTGAGGCCGTTTTGGGATGAGTTTGTGCAGTTCAAGACATCGGAAGAGGGTGAGGCACGGGTGAGAAGGAACCAACAGAATGCCCGACAAAGCAATACCACCATCACTTGGGATCGGTGGCTCTGCAGGAGTGCCATTCCTAAGTGGGAAAGAATGGAACGAGAGATTCTTACCAAGGGATCGAACGAGAATCAATCAAGCGCCCGAAAGCGCCAAGTATTGGTTTTTCGGTCATGGGGAAACTGGACCTAGAGACCGGAAAGATAGTGTATGGCGCAAAACTCCAAAGAGCAGCAGAAAGATTTGCTTATGCTCGAGGCTTGGTGAGAGTGGCAGTGTGGCGACCGAACAGAGATAAGGATGAGCCGACATACGCCTGGAGAGTACCGAACACGGTGGGCGAACAAGAGGCTATGGGGAGGTGTCGTGGGAGCATGCCTTCCTAAAGACAAAGCCACCTATAGAAGCCGCCAGAGAAAGAAGGACGAGGAGGCAGAGCGGATGCGCGAGGATGGAGGAAATGGTTCTTGAGTCACGGGAAGTGGCTCGTGAAGCAAGATAACAGAAAAAGCACTTGAAGCCAAAATGAATGAGGAAATCAAAGGCAAGTGCAGATAGCGAGAAGTTCCATCCAAAGGCAAGCGCATCGAGCCGGAGTCAACATCACCCCCTCATCGGTTGAAGCGATTGCGCTTCCACAGAGGTGCGGTGATTCAAGATGACGCAGGTGCGCTTCCCGTGGATGACATCACCGATCCTCTCACGACATGTGAGCGCACATTCGAGAGGAATGCCACCGTCATGGTGGCTATCGGTGTTGTATCTCGTATCGACCCTACGAAGACACCAAGATGCCATGGGGCATTAATACCTCCGGATATGCTAGCGTATCGGTGGATAGAGTTGTGAAAGGTTATAGCAATGTGCGTCTTGACATTGAAGGAGGTGATGGGGAGAAGACTTTGGAGAAGCGGAGAAGACATTCATATGTTGGCGCAAGCGCTATATCATTATTCCCAAGGCGTCACCTCCTCCTCCTCAACAACCTAACCCTAGGTGCGGATGAAAGTGAACGAAACATTTTTCACTAATTATGTATTGGCTTAAATAACGGTTTACTCATACCACGTTGTTTTCACTGCAGAACCTCCCCAACCTAAGTCCAATTATCCATTCACCACCGGTCACGGTGTTGCGGGCGATAACAATGAAGTGGAAGACACGGTGCATCCCCACCGCCCCATCTCCTCCACGACGGGATCCAATGCCGCCATCGCCCCATCGCCTCCACGGCGGGCTCCAACGCCGACACCGGTCGCCCCATCGCCTCCACGGCGGGCTCCAACGCCGCCATCGCCCCATCGCCTCCACGGCGGGCTCCAACGCCGACACCGCCCACTCCATCGCCTCCACGGCGGGCTCCAACGCCGACACCGCCCATCGCACGCCTCCACGGCGGCTCCAACGCGCCACCGCCCCATCGCCTCCACGGCGGGCTCCAACGCCGACACCGCCGACCCTACGCCAAAGAAGAGGCCCACCCCACAAACGGCGTCGGCCCACCGCCAAGAAGAAAGCCTCGGGAGAACACGGCTATTTCTAAGGCACGAAACTTTCCTATGAGAAGACCGCTGAGGAAATAGATGCTTGATGAAACAGATGTGGGCGGTTTCTTGCGAAAGTCAAGGCTAAAAGTGAAGCGGCGAAACTCACGAAGCCGTGCTTCTTCGCACGTCCCGAAGTTCTAAGGCAAAGGGTGGACGCCACGAGAAAAAGTTACGTCATGCTCGTAAGGATTCGCCACTATCGGACTATGACCGCACTCTCACCAAGTCAATTGAGGAGGCGAAGAAGAAAGAGAAGAGAGCACGGAAGGTGTTGCGGCTCGGGGAACAATCACGGCAATCGGTGCCCCCACTAGTTATTGGGAATGAATATGGTTCAAACACGAACGTGCTAGAACAGATATCCTAAACGTGCATTTGGATCAACTTGATGAATTTTTCGCGAACTGGTCTAAGCATTTCCCAAATGCTCGGCAGAGCACACATCGAAAGTGCTCGGAAGTTGATCATTGGAAGAAGGAATATGTATATGGCAAGAGTCTATACAACCACGAAGCTCATGGAACCGTGACGCAAATGTACTTGTTAAACAAGTGGTACATGGCGGCATGTCGCAGAAAGCGGATGACTTTATTTGCGTCAAAATTATAAACCATCATTACTTCGTGGCGATGACATTATAATGGTTCGCTTTAATGAGTTACACCAGCTATGCCACATGGACGCTCTAGACAAATCTCTCATCAGCTGCTTTTGTCTGTACGTGATTCTTTCTTTTAATAATCTCACTCTAGCATATGTATATGTATAAGTAATTATCCTCACACTAGCTAGCATGTCTATACATATGCAGAGACATGATGAGAGACCTCACACGTAGAAATGACAAGAACATTGGTTTCGTTGATCCATATATCGTATTCAAGGACCCAAACACTCCCCACGATCAATGGAGACCTCAAATGGAGAGGAATTTTCGGAGGTTCTTGATCAACCAAAAGAACAAAAGATTTACACTCTTCCCCTACAACTTTGGGTGAGTGTTGTTATCGTGTGCACATTTTACTTTACTTACTCAATCCAACATAAAGATATATATGTTGACTCTATAAACAAATGCACTTTCATCGATAATGATTGTCTTCGATCTCTCCGCGGTCATTTGCTAATCTATGACTCGTTGAGAAAACCGCAGAACATTACCAAGATATGATAGACATTATCCGTGGGTAACTTCGATCTTTAAATATTTATTCCTGCTCTTTAACTCGCAATAGTTAATTAACGATCCAATTATTGGGCGGGGTTTGGGCTTGGTTCGTTCGGCTACACCGTCCGATCTGAAAGCGCCACTTCGATCCACACCGATCGGATGTAAGTTGTACTAGCTCCCGCGTCTTTACCTTATCATGCTTGACTCACGCGGATGACGCGAGTAATCTTTTTATATCGCATGATGGGTTCTACTGCTTACCACCAGGCAACAATTTGTGTGGATACTACGTTTGCGAGTTCCTCATGGTGTATGCAAAAAGAACCCATCTACAGATGCGAAAGCACGTAACAAGTATATATAATAAATCCATTTTATTTATTTGTTGCTATTAAATAAATCTTATGTATATTAATACTTCTTTCGTTTAATGCAAATTGAAGGAGATATGGTTGAAGGAAGCAGTGTTGGATATGGACCGCCTCAAAGGAATTCAAGAGACAATCGCAGATTTCTTAATGAGCATGTCCTCAAGCCCTAAGACCGAGTTCTACTTTAACCTAGATGAACCATTGAAGCCAAACCAGATTTAACATTTGTATGACATTTAAGTGGAGGACAACATTTGTGTTGTAAATACCAAGGATGCATGAATAATTTTGTAAATTTTTGTGCATATATATATATTATACATATATATAGCTCCATAATATATATAGTTTCATACTTTATTTGTGTGTAATAATGTTCCAAACTAAATTATATGTGCGTATACATATATTAGCAATGAAGAATACGCATTTGAAAACCTAATGTAATTGTAAAACCAAAATCAATAATGAATTGAAATGGAAACAAAAGAAAAAAACACCTTTAGTCCCGGCTGGTAATACCAACCGGATTAAAAGGGCCAGCCAGTGGCTCAGATCGCGGATTTAGTCCGGTTGGTATTACCAACCGACTAGTTGTCTGCCTTAGTCCCGGCTTGGGACCCGGGACTAAAGGTGAGACATTTAGTCCCGATTTCCTAGTCCCGGCTCTATAACCGGGACTAGAGGCCCTTTAGGCCCGGGACCAAAAGTCTGTTCTGTAGTAGTGAAGAAGGGAACTTTCAGAAGGTGTTGGACCGAAAAGGCGATCAGAGGAGGGTGAATAAGAGCATAAACTCTTTTTCTTCTAAATCAAATTCAATACGAATCTCACTCCAATAGCTATAAAAGCTATGAAGATCAATCAATCAAGCACAGCGAAAGACTTGTATTGAATCCAATCAAAACCCCGAAACAAAAGCAACAAAAACTCAAGAATTAGCCTAATGAACAGTACCAGCGGTCAGACCATGAACAGTAAAATCAGACAGACTGAAAAACAAGAACAAAAATTGATGTAACTTTTGATCCGTAACTCTAAACTTCACGAAACTTGGAACACACCTTCCTAAGGATATCAGGAACCTATTCCATACGACGATCGTGAAGATCCTTGCCAAAGTTCCTATCTTTTTCAGTTTGAACGGAGTGTGCTCCAAAACCGAGCAAAAATCGAAATATGATCTAGAGACTTGCTCGTGGCCGATTGATGATCAAGATGACCCTAGATGGGTTCCCACATGTTGCAGCAAGTTAGATCACAGCAAGAAACCAACCAAAAACTCACGGATCAAAGAAAGTGTCGGACCCGGATTTCCTAATCCAGAATCCTCTGTGAAACACTGTGCTATTCCCTAGATCAGTAGCTAGCACTCACAGATACATCACTGAATCAATTCATACACTGGCGAGAACCGCACCATTCATTAATTCAACACAATGAGTTTACATAGACCGCATCGGTCGAGGTTTACAATAGGGCCGAATGTGCCAAATTGATTACATTACAAAGCGGAAGCGACAACGGAAGCAAAAGGGGTGAGCAAATCTCTCCACAGCAAGCGATCGGGGAAACTTCGTGTGCGTCGATATTACCTAAAGACTCGGATAATATAGGATGCACGCGAGAACCAACGAGTCACCGGATCAAGAGACTAGAACATCTAAAGACTACACTATGCTTCATCATCTCCCGGAACTCCAACTTCTGGATCCTCATAGTAGTCGTAATCTCTAGGATTTCCTGCTTCTGAGGGTTTTTTTTGGAGGGGGGGGGAAGAGAAAGAGCGAGGATGAGCACAACTTCCGTGCTCGCGAGCCAACACACAATGTAATAATATACATGCAAGGCTAACCAAGGATGGCTCGGGTTCTTTTATTTGCTAAAGCGATGTTTTCAAATATCATAATTACAAATTCCTAGCACTTAGCATTTTAACAAATTGTATTTTGATAAAGAGAGTAATTGTGCAATATTTAATAATAGCAGAGGTTCCCTCCGTCGAAAACTCTACTCATGCTTATTTGACTGGGGGCTAACCCCATTATTACCCGCACTGAGTCTGAAAACTCAGGGAAAAATCCAAACCAGGGCTAGGTGAGCCCGCCACAATTTTCATACCACCCACAAAGTTTTTGAAATAGAACTAACTCAAGTTAAGTTTCCATGTCCGCCTTTGACCGTAGGCGCGGCTGTTTAAACAGTTTATAACTCTGCAGAGATTGTACACTTTACCCACAAGAGATAATCGTCTTGATATGTACACACGTTTCCATAGACATGTGAATCAAGGGGAGATCATCACAAGGCCTTTACAATGCATCAGCAAGCAGATTAGTTACACCCGCTGAGGTTTCGCCTTCGAAGGGTTACGTCCGCTTAGGACCCGTTAACCCTTACCTAGACCCCTCTTGCGCCCTCTTAACGACTTACGTCGTGTGCCCGACACCCTTCGCCACGAGGCTTACTGGCGTCGCAGACATCTACCCGTGCAACCTTCGTCGAGGGATACAAATTATTTAGCCATGTTTGTACTTTATGGACTTGTGGTTGTACTTGTTTTACACAGGAGGTCATGACAAGATTAAGTCCTTAGGGTTGTCAGGCGGTCCATTCCACATACCAACCACAACACAATGTCCTTGGGCTACATTAGCACCCACCGCCGTACCATCCATCTTACCGTCCACCTGCAGGGTAATAGCAATTTAGGGTTTTGAGGAGTAAACCAGACACACATTTATATCGGTCATGGACCACCAATGACCGCCAAACCATTTTCATGTTTGAAGAGATGATGATTGGGACATTTTAGTGTCGGTATTTAAGCAAGGCTAGCATGTCGCTTAAGTACAACCTATACTAATAATTACCATATAGTTACTAGGGTGACAAGGATTAAAGAATTCAAGTTATCAAGGATGACATAATAATTAATTAATCATCAAATGGGTATTTAACTACCTTAAGCTTTAACATATATTTGATTTAAAGAATTAAAGCATGCAATTTGCTATTTTAAAAGAATATAATTTGCATAAAATGTATGCTCAATATGATCAAAGTATTGACTTGCCTTGGATATAGGTAAGAGGATTTTGATAATCTTGTGCTTGATCAACTTGGAGGTCCTCCGAGTCTTCAAATCCTAATCGGACGATCGTACCGGAAAAAGACACAAACAAGCAAATACAACAAATAAATACACAAGAATAAACAAATAAACTCCAAATTAAACAAGACCTATGCCATTAGCAAGATCTTGAATTAACAAATTTTTAGAAATTATTTTACAATTTTTGGAGTTGAAATGGGGGAGATATACATATTTGAAGTCTTACTTTTAAATTAAAATAGAAAAAGAAAAAGAAAAACCAACGAAAAAGAAAACCAGCGCGGCCCAAAGACAAGAAATCGGCCGGCCACACAGGCTCGGCCGAATATGCAACGGCCCACTTGAGGCGCGGCGGCTCGCCTGGCGGAAGAAAGGAGGGGCTCGGGCCGAGGCCGGAGGGGAAGATGAGGGGCGGTGGCGGCGCGCGTGGAGAAGGGGGCTCGGGTGCGGCGGCGCGGCTTGGCGGCCGCGACGACACGGGGTGGTGGGGCGGCCGGCGACGCCCACGGGAGATTCGACGAGGCGGTGGTGCGAGGCGGTCGAAAGAGCGGCGGCGCGGGGAGGAGAGAAGAAGGGACGGCGCAGGGGATGGCTGGGCGCGCGGCGGCGCAAGAAGGGAGACAATGACGACGCACGACGACGGCGACGCACTTGGGAGGCGCGCTAGGGCGGCGCGCCAAGGTAAGTGCTTCTCCGGCTCTTCTTCTTCTTCCTTCTTGCTTCTTCTCTCGGTCCTTGCTTGGGGAAAGAAGGGGGGTGGAAGAGGAGAGGAAGGGAAGAGAGGGCACCGAGGCTTTAAAGCCGAGGAGGAGGAGCGGGAGGCTCGGGGAAGGGTGTCCGGCGAACATGCGCGCGCGCACGGGCTAGGCGGGCGTAAGGGGAGGCGGTGACCGGCGGGGTAGAGCACACGGGAGGAGAATACCGGCGCAGCCTTGCAGGCGGCAGGCGCCACGGAGCGGCTTCTTGCGCGAGCGCAGTGGCGGGAAAAAGGGCGGGTGACGGCGCGCGGCCGGGCGGCACGGGCGGGGCAGGCACCGCGGGACCGGCGGGCGCGGGTCGAGCGGGGCATGGAGGCGTGCAAGGGGGGTCCGGCGGGGAAGAACCAAGGGGAAAAGAAAAGGGGGTGTTACAGAAAGACTCAAAATCATCAAATAGAGAGAAAGAAAGCAAAGGAACACATCTTTGAGCAAACTTTCTTGGATTGATTTGATAAGGTGCTGGTTTACATCCACTCCATCAATGGAGGACAAAGCTCAAGACATGAGCATGAAATCAAATCCAACTCTCTAGAACCCCAACCTCCACAAATCCTCTCCCTAAGCAAAACTAGGGTTTCAAACACAATGAAAGGGTTGAGGGGGTACAGCCACCTCCCTCCTCAATTTATAGTGGAGGCCTAGAGCTTCTAGAAGAGTTTCCCTAATGGGCTCCCGTTAAGGCCCAACACAAACGGGTCACACACGCACGTATTTTAAAGCGTCGTCTTCATCTCCTCTTGACCTAATCCGCTTCTCCACGCACCATCTTGCGCTGCGGGTTGGCAAAAGGTAACCAATGCGATATTTGGTAAGATTACCAAATACCCTTCTGGTCCTTCTCCAAGACCGAGTCCAGATTGTGGCACTCGCTTGCTCGCCGCGTGTAGGTTGATCCAACGGCTCATCATGTCGGCGAAGTCTCTCCCATCCGGCTCCCACCGAAACCACCATGGCACTTGCACCGACCCCGCGCCGCTGATCCAACCCGTCGCGACCGAACCGCCTGCTCGGTCACCTTTGTCCATCTTGCACCATACTTGAGTCCAATGACTTCACCCGGCATCATCGATCGTTCTGAACCTCTGCTCTCCAAGCCTAGTCTCGATCATCCTCGTCGTTGATCGTCGTTGACCACCAAGCAATCTACACAACAATAGACAAGCAAATCGAATCCGAGAGCAAGTTCTACACAACTTGACCCACGTTAGTCAAAACATGCATCATGCAACACATATGACATGAAACCCATGAACTTGACCTAACAAGCAAACATCGCCGCCCCACGGACCGACGAACAAGTTAAAACCGGTCAGACCGCCACCACGGCTGGTCTGACCGCTCCTGCCGCTCTGACCGCCAACAGATGGCCGGTCTGACCGCCACCAAGGGACTTAGCCAAAATCCCAACTCTGAAATCCGCAAACTCTCTGGAAATTTCAAACGAATAGGACCTTTGCCTGGAGGCTCCAAAAATTATGAGACAAAGAACAGTAGAACCTCCTCTGTTGCCTACACCCTCTATTTTGGCCCACCAAACTCAAAACAACTTTCATGGCGGCCCGACCGCCAGTGATGAGTCGATCGATCGCCATATCGGCGGCCTCGACCGCTGCCCTGACCGGTCGGACCGCCAGCTAGTTCACCCGATAAACCACTTGAGGCACGGCCCGTCTGACCGCCACCAAGGCCGGTCTGACCGCCTGAGGCCTAACAGAGCCTGATCTTTCCCGAAAACGCGTGTTTCCGTAAACCTTCAACGTCATTGCCAATTGTCAAATCATCCTAAGATCATGAGCATATCCCCATGATATCCACAATCTCCCCCTTGATGAACACATTGGAATTCCCAACAAATGCAAATTTTGAGGTTTGAAAAGTAAAAACTCAACGTTTTCGCACAAAGGCGCAACTTGGTCCAAATGCAAGAAAAAGCAAAGGAAATGACCAAGTTGGCTTCAGAATAGCATAGAAGGGTGAGATAAGGCAAACGAACGCGAGAAAGCTTCATTTTCCAGAAAGAGTCAAAATCTCACTTAAGGTCTCTATGAAAGAACAACTGTTCGATATGACATTTGATCATCGTGAGGATCAAGAAGTGCAATTCAAGTTCAGAAAGGACAATAAGACGATAAGAATGCAAATAAGAAACTCCCCCTCACTATGATCCTCAAATTTCAGAAAATTTCAAATTCTCCAATTTTCTCCCCCTTTTTAACACTTTTAAATCTTCTCCCCTTTATACATCTCGAAATATCTTCTCCCCCTTTGACAATGGAGTCATCAAGGAATCACGCCTTCCTCTCGTCCAGAGATACCAAATGCAGAATGAGGAAAAAGCATAAGAATGAGCATGCATGAATTGCAACAGAGTGGCTTCATATTTTTGTATTTTTCAATTTTTGATTACAGGAAGCTTTGGAGATTACCCAGAAGAACAAGCTAGCATTTCTAATATTTGCACAAACAACATATCAGCCTGAAAGCGCTAGCAAGATCATGATAAGACATATATAACAAAGCTAAAGGTAGAAGGCTCAATATAAAGCAATGAATTTTAGCATTTTAAGCAAAGCTTCAAATCTAGTAAGTTCATCAACAGGGATCCTAAGATGATACTGGCCATGTCAAAATGTCAATGTGAGATCAAAAAGCTAATAATGACCACATTAAGAGACAAACAGGTCCTGAATTGAATCATTTTGCTCAATTTTACTCAAACGCCCATTTTTCAACAGTTTTTTCATTTGCAATGAATATTAAAATTGATTAAAGGTATATCTTAGTGAAGAAGATCCTGGACTAGGAGCCATCCACAAACTCTTCCTAAGCTTCTACTGGCGACAAATCTTGAGGTTCATGTCGCTTTGACAAGCAGTCCCCATGAGATCGTCTGGATCATCAAACTATCTCCAAGTTCATGTCTATGACATGCAGTCTCGTGATAGTAGTTTGGCACATTTTAAGCACAACACAATCTTTAAATCTCGTGCACGGTCTGAAGATTGCAAATCCGATCATACTCCTGTCTACCAAGCCCAGCATATAGAAGGTTCTTTGCCTTGTTGTTGCTAGCCAAAAGAGCGTCTGACGCCGGCGTAGCAACGTCGGGCAAAACAAGCGGGACTCGAACAGCCTCCCATATAGCTTGTCCTTCGCATTCAAGGAAGACTTGCATGCGATTCTTCCAATAGGCATAGTCGAGCTCATCGAATACATGCAGCTTGGTTGAGTACTTCTCCATCGCCAAGTTCAGTGACCGGTTAAGATCAAGATTGAACTAACCGGGCTCTGATACCACTTGTTGGACCGAAAAGGTGACTAGAGGGGGGTGAATAGGAGCATAAACTCTTTTTCTCCCAAATCAAATTCAATACGAATCTCACTCCAATAGCTATGAAGATCAATCAATGAAGCACAGCGGAAGACTTGTATTGAATCCAATCAAAACCCCGAAGCAAAAGCAATAAAACTCAAGAATCAGCCTAATGAACAGTACCAGCGGACCGACGAACAAGTTAAAACCGGTCAGACCGCCACCACGGCCGGTCTGACCGCTCTGCCGTCGATCACAACGGATGGCGGCCCGACCGCCACCAAGGGACTTAGCCAAAATCCCAACTCTGAAATCCGCAAACTCTCTGAAAATTTCAAACGAATAGGACTTTTGCCTGGAGGCTCCAAAAATTATGGGACCAAGAATAGTAGAACCTCCTCTCTTGCCTACACCCTCTATTTTTGGCCCAGCCTCAAACTCCAAAACAACTTTCATGGCGGTCGACCACTCGGTGTAGCCGTGGCCGACCGCCATATCTGGCGGTTCGATCGCCGCCCGACCGGCTCGGACCGCCAGCTAGTTCACCCGATAAACCACTTGAGTCACGGCCGGTCTGACCGCCACCAAGGCCGGTGTGACCGCCTGAGGCCTGATAGAACCTGATCTTTCCCGAAAACGCGTGTTTCCGCAAACCTTCAACGTCATTGTCAATTGTCAAATCATCCTAAGATCATGAGCATATCCCCATGATATCCACAGAAGGACAATGGTTCCACAGCAATCTCACAGTCGGCAGAAGATGGGAATCATGAAACTCCAGAACTGCTACAGCTGCTGCCAAATCAGGTGCAGTCTATGATACCGGACTTAAATGACCTGCTACCCCAGGATGATCGTAATAGGAAGAGCGAAGTACAGGTCTATGTCCGAAGAAGCCCAGGACTTCAAAAGGTGTATGACGGAGATCATATCAATCCAGTAGAAAGAGCAAGCCGTCGGGTGGCAGCAGCAACACCTCTCTCTCCAGCGAGTTCGGCTTCGACCTCATCTGGAGGGAAAGGTCACCGAAACCGACCAAGGGTGAGGAAAATCAAGGATATAATCCAGATGCCACTTAAAGCAAAGCCGAAGCAAACCTCCAAAGCAATGATCAAGGAACTAGCTTACCTCTGTGGGTTAAATGCAAAAGAAACTTTCAAGGAAGCAGCACAAGTGGAGAGGGCCGCATCAGGGAGTGGCACTCATAGCAATGTCTAATCCTTTCAGTCTTCCAGAGCATTCGGCTCTTGTATCCCCTTTTGTTTCCAAAGTTGTGATTCACCTCGTCTGTAAGCGCAGCTTTCCGGTCCAGCGCCTTGTAATCTTGTTTGTTCTTCGTTTTCATGGTCACCTCTCTGTTTCATGTTGTACTGTTCTCTGTCACCGCCTTTGTCAGTTCTCTGTGTTAGGAAAAGGTGCAATCTTTTACCTTTCGATTTCAGGCTCAGTTTGCTTCGGGATGACTTGGGGTTGGGTCTCTCCATTGCTTTTCGTTTTTTGCCTCTGGATTGCTTGCTCGTTTTTTATCAGACAACCTGAACAATCTGCTGGTCTAATTGCACGTTGGAGTCTGGGAGGGTATATATACTGGAGCATGCTCCTTTTGGAAGTAGGTCAGAGATACAAATGAAAGTTCTGGCTAGGAATGTCAGAGGACTTGGAGAAGATCGGAAAACAACAATAGTTTATAGAGCCATTGTGGAATCACAACCAGATATAATATGCCTTCAAGAAACTAAACTCAGTAACATTGATAGCTTTAAAGCAAACACTTTCTTACCTCTGAAATTAAAAAACTATCACTATCATACATCTCTTCAGACTTCAGGAGGCACCCTCACAGCTTGGTGCAATACAAATTTTGAGGCGACATTGATTCAAGACGATCATTGGTCTTTAACCCTGGTCTTTAAATCAAGAACTGACAGCATACAGTTCTACATCACAAACGTGTATGCACCATTTGAAGACAATACCATTCAGCCCTTCTTTGATAGACTATCCGATCTACGACTTCGATTATCTGGACCATGGATGATACTTGGAGACTTCAATATATATAGATATGCGTGTGAGAAAAGCAACGACTACATAAATTGTACTGGTATGGCTATATTCAACGAATGGATACAACATCAATGGTTGCTAGATGTGGAAATTTCGAACAAAAAGTATACATGGACGAACAAGATGAAGAATCCAACAATGGCCAAGCTAGATAGAATTCTCATTAATACGGATTGGAGCCAAACTTTTCTAAACATCTCCGCAAAATCAGAGGTAGCAATCACTTCAAACCACACTCCAATTATGGTTGACATCAAGACTGATTTACCATCATCTAAGCTATTCGAACTTGAAAACTATTGGCTTCAGATGCCGGACTTTCAAAACTTAGTACTGGAAAACTGGACACGAGGAACCAGGAATTTGTCCAGCATATCCAGAGCTAATTTTAAACTGCAACGCCTACGGGCAAAAATCAGATCATGGGTAAAAAAGAGTCGTGGCCTGACAACTCAACTTGACAACACCAAAATCACTTTGGAATACCTCGACAGTACGGAGGAATGGAGACCTCTTACGACCCTCGAGTTCACCTTCAGAAAGTATATCAGACTTCACCTTCAAGAATTAGCATGATGAGCGAGAGCTATCCATGTTAGTTTCTGCAGGAGTTGGAGCCTGTATGGCCAATGTATTTCTGTGTACGTGTAGATAAACTTCAAAATACATCATGGGTTACAAACATCTTACATTACTTTTTCCTAAGTACTATCAAATTATAAATATCTATTCAAAGTTCATATTAACTTTTATCACTGCATCTTGTAATGAACAAACTAGAGCTTGAGCTGTTCTTACTCTATTGCACCATTTCCAGTTTATTTTCAAAAGGAATAGATATTTATAATTTGATAGTACTTAGGAAAAAGTAATGTAAGATGTTTGTAACCCATGATGTATTTTGAAGTTTATTTACATGTACACAGAAATACATTGGCCATACAGGCTCCAACTCCTGCAGAAACTAACATGGACAGCTCTCGCTCATCATACTCAATTTTACATTTCTTTTTAAAATTGCACAATGTCAGAGTTCCAAAAGTATAAACCTCTTTATATGAATAACATATCGAAATTGTTTCAAACTGATAATAAGGTAATGGATATAAGCATCATGTTTAAGAGTTTTATGCATTTATAACAATGTATACAAATACTGCAAGAGAAACAGTAGATAGCAAACAATGGTAGGAGTTAAGAGGGAGTAAAAGCAGGCGAACCACTTTTGGATCAGCCTTCAACTTCAAATTGGTAGCATCAGACAAACCTCTGAGAAGCACACACTTGTCACTGCTGTCATGATTACCATGACAACCATCACAGCTATCATCGCCACAATATCCAGAGATGCTATTACCACAACAATCCTTACAGTCGCTGTCAAGTCCCACCAATGATTTTACTAGATTCCGTCGAATCCAGCTGCCACTAGCATCGTCGAATCCCGGTGATGGGGAGGCCTACACCACCATCGTCGCCGCCCTTGTTGCCGGTTAGAGGGGGAGGGGCGCTATGAGACGCAGTCACCATCATTGCCGGCCGGAGGGAACGGAAGCCACGATGCGATTTTTTAAAAGTTTTCGCCCGAATCCGGTGTATATAATCCAGGTTGAATTTTTTTTAATTAGCCTTGTTTTTTATTCCAAAATACAGTAATAATACTATAGTTTTTATTTTACAGAAATAATCATCTATCGATCAACTGTTGAGCAACTAATCCAAATCACTCAACGGTTGAACGACTTGGATACTTGTCGCTCAACAGTGTACAATACAACTAGCTGAGCAGCCTATGCATTTGCACCAACCGTGGAGCGATAAGTCCACGTGTCGCTCAGCCGTTGAGCGATTTGGGTTAGTCGCCCAACGGTTGAGCGACAGATGATTATTCCTGTAAAATAAAAAAATATAGTATTATTACTGTATTTCGGAATAAAAACTAGGTTATTTTGAAGAAAAAATTCATCCAGGTTTGCATGAATGGAAAGTTTGATTTTGAAAGTTTTTTTTGAATGTCAACTTGAAAGTCCCGAATTGAATGTTTTGTATCTGAATTGATAGTTTTTGGATTTGTAATTTTTTTAGCTCTCAGTTGAAAGTTCAAATTTGAAAGTTTGAATCTAAGTTGAAAGCTTATTTTTTGAAAATTGAAACATTTTGAATCCGAGTAAAAGTTCAAATTTGGAAGTTAAATTTCAGTTGAAAGTGGAAAGGGATTTCCAGTAGCACCGTTTTTTTTTTGAATGAAACTGTAGGGGAGACCCGACATGAAAAATATATTAAAAAATGAATGTACATGATGATATGATACAACCCTAAAGGGACTAAATCAACTTAAGGACTCTCTCATGTATTATAGTTTTGAGTGGTTCCTTCACTCTAAACAAAAGAGTGATTTCGTTATCAAATTGGTATCCAACTAGAAATAACCGGTTGAATATTCTGGAAAATATTTCCATTGCGTTGCTTCCAAATATGCCAAGATGCAACGATCACAATGTCCATGAAGAAAGGATGTTGGAAAGTGTTTCCGGCAAGAATAAATCTACGGTGAACATACGTGGAATGAGGCCAATGAATGTTGAGATAATGCCAGCATGTTGGACTAAACTGACAATCAAAGAATAGATGCATCATGGTCTCCTCATTACCATTTTGGCATAGAACACAAGTTTGATTGTCCTGATTAGACATATTCCTCCTGCGCATCATGTTTAAATGTCAGTTGAAAGTTTAATAAGCATTTTCAAAGTTGAAAGTTTAAATCTCAGTGAAAGTTCAAAATAGAAATGAAAGTTTCAAAGTTGAATTTGAAGTTGAAGGAAGAGGAAGGAGGGGAAGGAATTTGAAGAGGAAGGAAGAGGCGTGTTTGGACAACCGGCATGTCGACCACGCTCGTCGCATGCACCGTCTGCACTAATAATCAGCTAACTTATTGCTGGAAATTTACGTAAAAAATGTATTTGCTTATACAACAAAAAAAATCAGAAGGTAAATTACAGTTAATAGTTCAAATTAATATGCTGGCTTCCTCAAACAAAAAAATGCCGGGGAAGTATATTAAAGTTGGAATTTATCCGAGAAGAATATAAAACTATTGATGGTGGGCCGTTTACGGCTTTTCATTATCACGCTGATTGCGGCACCTGAACACAAAATTCTATGTGACCCGTTTTTTCTCCAATTTTTTTTAAAATAATATTATTTTAAAAGATATTTACAAAAATAAATAGTCGCTCTAAAAAATTACAAAAATATATCCATGTCGTCAGTTCAGTTGAACTGACGATACGTTCCTGTCGCCAGTTGAATGGCGACAGGAACCCGACTATAAAAAACCCAAAAAATCAGTGCCGAATTCATTTTTATTCCAGAAAAAAACAAGAGAGAGTTCGAGAGGGAGAGAAGAAATAGTAGCGAAGCTCTGCCGATTCGTCGCGGAGGAGAGAGATTGATAGAGCATCAGTTTCGATCGATCATCTTGCAGGTAATTTTTTCTGAAACTGTGTACGTTACATCCAAACCTTGTAGGTTAGCAAACAAAAATAGCGACATAGAATTGAGTATGTTAGATAAATGTAGTCGAACTGTGTAGTACATATTTTGAGTTGTGTAGCGACATAGAATTGCGACAATAGCGACATAGAATTGAGTACGTTAGATAAATGTAGTCGAACTGTGTAGTACATATTTTGAGTTGTGTAGCGACATAGAATTGCGACTATAGCGACATAGAATTGAGTATGGTACATAAATGTAGTCGAACTGTGTAGTACATATTTTGACTTGTGTAGCGACATAGAATTGCGACAATAGCGACATAGAATTGAGTATGGCGCTGGTTGACCGCTGTAGTAATATAATTAATGCAGAAATTCTCTTTTAAACTAGGAGAATTGCATGACACATTTTTAAATTGTAAGAAAAACACGGAGTAGCTGATTAGGTCGAAAGAGCAATGAGAATATTTGTGCGCGGCTATTATTTTGTTAGTGCGCTGTTATTATTGTGTTAGTGCACGGTCAATATCTTGTTAGTGCCGAAAATACCATTTAAACTAGAAAAATAGAATGACATGTATTAAATTTGTAAAGAAAATTCGTAGTTGCTACATAGGCTATGTAAAAATGCATGAAAAAAATATGAACTTTGTTTTTGTCGCATTTTCGTGTATGGCGACGCAGTCACTACGAGTTGCTTGACCCCGATGGATCGACACGCCACCAGTAGCCGCCTCGCATCGTGCTCCCGAGGGCGAGGCGCCGATAAAGCTTGGCGCGCCGCCACGCACTTCATCGTGGCATGGAAGTCGCCGAGATTGGATTCCGAGGTACGTGAAGTTGTGACATTCATGAACTCAATCGCGTCCGATTATTTTTCGTTGACTCTGCTTGTTCTTAATCGCTTGGACGAGGTTGAGAGCGCGCACCTCCTTCCACTAGCGAGGATGGTGGAGGCGATGAGGAGGACGAGCAGACGGCGGCCGGGTCGTACGTCTATGCGTTTCGCATGACCGCCCCTGCGACGGTCTTGGTTGGACCGCCGAGGCCGAGACTCACACATTCCACCTCCGTGCAGGAGATGGCGCCGACGCCACAGACGTGAGCTACCCGACCGGTTGCCACTGCGCAGCGCGCCGATGGCGGCGCCACGACGTCCCGGCCACGTGGCACACCGGACCTCCCAGCCGAGTTCCACGATGTCGCCGCCGGTAGCGGGTACGTGGAATTCAAGCACCGCACGCCCACGCCGAAGTGGATCTTCGATTCACGTAAGTGTTCGTGAATTATTGTTCTCTCGCAACAATTCGTATGTGAACCTTGTCGGCGTGTGCGTGTCTTCTTGCGCCCGAGCGTATGGCGCAGTAACCCGGGGATGTCGCTATTAGGAGGCACTTGGAGGCCTACTGCCGTGGTTGTTGGGTGGGTCATGTTCTGGCTCCCACGGCGGACGGCGTGGCCGACAAGCACTACATCCGTATGCGTGAGGTGGCGGACTCACCGGTCGACCGGATCCCGCAGCAGCGTGGGGTCCGGCCGTCTTGCGGCGCGACGCATCGCGCCTTTGTCGCGGCGCGTGCCGGCGCACACGACGGCTCCATCCTCTCGGGATGCCCTTCTCATCGCGGCTATGGTCGTTGGAGAATTTCGGATCGGATCGCCACACTGGATTTGGGAGCATACGAGGATAGCTTGTACGCCCGTAGGCGACTCCGACCGCCACCATGGCAGCCGTGGTGCCGCCGACGTTAGTTTCATAGTCATTTATTGTTTCGTATTGCAATCACTATTTCGTGTGCTTAGTTTGCAGTGTTCTATTGCACAGGTCACCTTCACGCCGATCACCTCGCAGGGCTCCAACCCGGAGTACGTTGCGATGTTCGATCAGCTGACCGATGACCGCGCTATCCGACACCGTCTGATGATGCTGTGGTGATCGCGCGCGCCCCCAATGGACTGTCGGTGCTATGCACGCGAGACTACCTGTACTCGTACACGCGGAGTGCCTTAGTGCATGATATCTTCGTGGAGGAGTACTAGGTACAGCGTGTCATGGGCGATTCGATGCGGCGAGAGGTCCCAGCCCGTGGGAGGCGGGTGCGCAGCGCACGCACACGCCGTAAGTTCGCTCTTTACTTCTTTCGACAATGTGTGTTACATCCGCATCAAATATTTTTCTTGCCGTCCACGGTACACTAGAAGGGAGTTTAGGCCCGATGTCCCGGTTTGACGGGATGGCCCCTGGGTCGAGGGTGGAGTAAGCGCACGAGGACCTCGTCTAGTGTGGGCAAGATCCCACGACCCGAGGCGCACGGCCGGTGACATGGAGTGGTGCGCTACTCGGCGAGGCTTCGTGCGTCGGTCATGGTCGACCCTCCTCGACATGAGGCGCGACGTCGGACACGCACCCATCCACCGAACTCCACTTTCCACCGCTGCGTATGTACTCAATGGTCCGTATTTCATATTTAATTTGACAGATTTAGGTCTACAACTTGTTGATTACACATGCGGTGGATCTTCAGGGAGATTGTCGAGTTGGTAGACTCGCGCAAAGACATGACAACGCTGGCGGAGACCGGAGGGCTCTTGCGCGATCGTGGAGGTAGAGTACGCGAGTGACGGATCGGTCGCGACGCCGCCACCGACCCGGTGGACCACGATCCGAGGACGCAGGGGTCACCGAGGTGGCAGACACGACCTCCGCTCCGCTTCGGGCGCCTCGCCATCGTGGCGGTGGGAGCACCTCGGGACATGCCGGAGGTGAGTACGACACGCTCACATCGCTTCTTCATTTCGAACCTCGGAAGTTTGTAACGTAACGACTATCTTCTGTTATAGGTCCTCAGCTCCACCCGTACGCGGGCTAGGACTATGCCGCGTCGTCCGAGCACATCTTCGGGCCAACAGGTAAGTTCCGCTTGGTCGCGTAACGTACTTTCCGCCATGATTATGTTTGTAACGTAATTATTCGCAGGAACGGCTTGGGAGGACGATGCATTGTCGCCAGACGATGTATACCTATCGGCACCCATTGAGGACTTCTTCAGGGATCCGCGTGACACGCAGTTCTCTTTGAAGGCTTTCACAGACGGCAAGGCCGAGTTCGTCCGGTCGACGCAGATCACCGACGCAGACTACCGATGCAGAGCAGCGGACGCAGAGCAGCCTCGCGACACCATCGCAGGCTACTCGCGCGGGTCGGGTAGTCAGGCAGCCCGACCTTCTGACGTACTCACACCAGCGACGGACGAGGCCTGGGACGACACACGGGGTGCGCCCTAAGAGGGGACGTCACTAGATATTGATTTGCATTAATATCGTGAATGGTAGCTATGTAAATTTTATTTCATTTGCAACTATTATTATGGCGCTCTCGGTTTACGATACCAAAAGCTTTTGAATACCACGTGATCCGACGATTAAACTTTTGACAACGACGTGAGCAAACGAGCTAGCTTTTAGGACGATGTGACCAGACGAGCTAGCTTTTTAGGACTATTTGACCACACGAGCTAGCTTTTCGGGACGATGTGACCAGACGAGGCAGCTTTTCAGGACGATGTGACCGGGCGAGTGAGCTTTTCGGGCGATGTGAGCTTTTCAGACGATGTGACCCAGCGAGCGACTTTTCGGGACGATGTGACGAGCGAGCGGCTTTTCAGACGGCGAGCGCACGGGCGGCATTTTTCAGACGACGTGAGCGTGACGAGGCAGCTTTTTCGAGGACTATTTGACCCGACGAGGCACCTTTTACCAAGACGAGCCCGCTACGCCCGTCGCTCTAGCTATAAATACAACGCAAGTCGTCCAACAAGTCCACAACAGCACCACCAAGTAGAAAACATGTACAAGGAGAAGGAATGGGAGAAAATCCGCAAGCTTTTGAAGGATTGGGTGTCTCCCCATGAGACCGCCGCTATCATGCCGCTAGTCGTGAACCTTTCACACACAAAACTTTTCGTGGTGGATCTCGAGGAAGGCGCTCGTAGTCGCCCAATGGTTCTCGGTCGAGCCGTGACCCCACCTATGCCCGCGAACGCCCGGAAGAGGCCCCGATAGGGGTGGCGCCACCTATATTTGGTGTCGAGATGCCCGCAAGTGCGTCAAATCAACCGATGAGTGGACCATTGGGCGCGCTATTGGTGCCGCCAAACTACGCCGTGAAAGCAACAGAGGCATCCGTGAATGAAACCGTATTTCATGGTACAATGCTATTTTCTTCGCAGAACCACAGAATCGAACTCTCTTTACCCACCGCGCATCTCCGCCACCCCTATGCGACTTCCAGCAGTGGATCGACGACAAGATCCACCCCTACGACATGTGGTCGTTGCTGACGCGGAAGAGCTGGGCCAAGGAGAACATCGAGACCCGTGAAAGGCGCCTCAAAGAGTTGAAAGCTGAGCAGGCCGAGCAAGGTAGGCGGGACAGGCAGCGTGAGGAGCAGGAGCGTGAGCATGTAAGGCGACGGGAGGCCGAGAGGGAGCGAAAGAGGGCCATCGCGGCGAGAGCTAAGGCGCAAGGCGAGGAGTACAACGCCGAGCTGGGCCGCAAGGGTAAATGGCCACATTCCACTCAGTAGTTCTACCATAGTCCTCCACATATCCCATGTATTTCAATTTCCCTAAAGGCATACGTGTACTGTCCTCGGTTCGTTGTCCTGCGTGCCATGTAACCCCTTATTCTGATGAAATGTCTTATTGTTATCGTTGCGTCATTTCTCCAAAGTTCTCCAACAGAGTTGTGCAGGAATTCCCGGACGCATTATAATATCACTTCGTACTTACAAATCATTAATCCTTCAATCGTCCTCGAAAATTTTTTGCAACAATGCACGACATATTTTAAAAAGATATTTACAACAAGAAATACCCGCCGCAATAAGTTACAAAAATGAATCCCTATCGCGGTTGAACCGCATCGCGGTTCATCTATGTATCGCTGCTCAATCAAGCGACGGAAGCTATCGTCGCTTAAAGCGGCGACAAGCCTTGACTCAGATATCTTGGAACCTCGAAATTCCACACAGACTCAGTCTTACTCGGGAAAAAGAGAAGGGCGAGCAGAGAGGAGGAGAAAAGCTAGCGGCGCTTGCTCGTCAATTGCCCACCTCTCGGTAATTTTCTTATGTAACGGATTACATGATTTTTGATGTCTTGTTATGTAGTGAAGTCCGTTTACATACTTTTTGTGGGCTATTTAGTTGCACATATGTAGTTCATCGTGTAAATGTTCTTCACACCGCGGTCGTCAAATATGTTTGACGTCGTCAATTTAAAAATTTACTACGCATCGAGGGACTATTATGGAGGTCCCGAGGAATTGATTTGAGTTATTTCGATCGCCAGACATGCCCCTACCAAGACACGAGCAACGCATATTCGTGGCGCGTGATGCGGTGGTTGTTCCACACGTTCCAAGTGGATCGTGATGTACGATCTGACATTGAGTTGCTTTGCCCCCCCGGGCAGGACAACCCATGTATTGGGAGTTAGTGCAACTAAAGGAAACAAATTCATGGCGGTGATATAATGCATGGCGAGGAGAGGGGATGGAAATTGGTCCTTCCGTCCAGCGTATGCAAACCCACTCGTGATCCGCATCGTAACAAGTAGGAGTTGCTGACACCGAGGAAGAAATAGGTGACTCCAGCGCGGCGCACACAATGGCAGAAGGGCAAGAGGTTGCTGATGTCGTCGATGAAGGCTATGCCAAATTACCTCATTCAGTGAGACAAGCTAGTGGCCTTGCTAACGAGGGGGAGGAGCTTGAAGACCTAGTGCAAATGATGGATCTCGAAGACTAGGACTACATAGCATTGTCCGAAGATGAAGGTTCTAATGACGATGATGATGCGGACCAGCAGCCGGTTCCATCCGAGTGGAACACATACCAGTTCGAGAACCTCGTCGTCAAGGAAGGCTCCCATGTACCGTGGGAGTATGACCAGAGCGAGGTCAGACTAGGAGCTACGTACAAATGCAAGGAGGCCGTGCAGGATGTGGTCAAATTCTGGGTGTTGTCGGTGCGTCGCACATTCACTGTCGTCAAGTCTACCCCACGTATCCGAAGTGGCCTAATAAGAGGGTACTACAACGAGCATTCTTCGCCTTTGGTCTATGCATCAATGCATTCCGGCACTGTCGTCCAATCTTGTGCATCGATGGCATGTTCCTGACTGGGAGGTACAAGGGCCAGATACTGACTGCAATAGCGATGGACGGAAACAATCAAGTTCTTCCCGTGGCATTCACTTTCGTTGAAAGCAAGAACACAGATAGCTGGCTGTGGTTCCTGAAGAATATGAGGATTTCTGTTGTGCAGAACCATCCCAACGTATGCCTCATACATGACTGGCACGCAGGCCTGCTGCATGCAATAACTCAGCTACAACGAGGAGAGAACGTACCACTTCCATGGCCAGATCTACAAAGAAGGTGGTGCATGAGGCACTTGGGTGCGAACTTCTATAAGCAGTTCCACAACAAGGACTTGATGAACCTATTCAAGCGCTTGTGCAACCAGAACCAGCAGCGTAAGTTCAAAACACTTTGGAAGATTCTGGACGACCGGACCCAAACCCACAGAAGGGAGGCAGCGAGAAGGGCCGCCCCAAGTGCTGACCAGGCCCCCGAAGCATTGCCACAGCTACCCACAGACGCTCCTAGTGTCACAAGGAAGATAGGGGCACAGGTCAAATGCTTCTCAGATTGGATTGAGCACGAGCCTAAGGAGAAGTGGTCGCTGCTACATGACAGGGGTGGTGCTCGATATGGTATCATGACAACCAACCTAGCTGAGGTCTACAACTGGGTCATGCGCGGCGCCATGTGCCTCCCTTTGGTTGGTATTGTGGAGGTAATTCTCCGCGGTACCACAAACTACTTTGTTAACAGATGCAGCAATACGTCGCTCGCCATGGCAAATGACAGAGTACTCTACTCCGCCATGATCACCGCATACATGGAGGAGAAGAGCAAGAAGGGTGAGATGCACCGGGCATTCAAGATGGGCACGAGGGAGCTTCGCTTCGAGATAATGTGCATGGATAAAGGACGTCGCGGGACTAACCGCGAGAGGATCACCCATGAGTGCACGCTACGCCGCGATAGTTGTGTATGCACTTGTAACAAGCCCCTTCTTCTGCATAGGCCCTGCTCCCATGTCATGGCCGCTTATTCGACGGTGGCGCAGCATCCCGGGCAGTACCTCTCTCACTATTTCACCAAGGAGGCGGTGATGGTGATGCAAACATGGAGTGGAGAGATGTATGGTTACGCCGTTGTTGGCCATTTCACTGGCCATCCAACCTGGGAGCAACTAATTTGGGCCGCGGACATTGCTAGGCTCAAGGGAAAGGTTGGCCGACGACAGGTACGGCGCATCAGGAACGATATGGACGAGGCAGAAGCCGGACATCGCACGAAGAAGTGCTCCATTTGCAGGGAGTCTAGGCACACCTTCAAGACATGCCCCACGCGAAATACTCAGGACCAAGGAGACATCGGCATTCCGGATGTCGCCGCGGGGACCTCATCCGGTGCCCCGACTAGAGGCAGTCCACATGGGAGACGTTGACATCGCGACCGCGAGAAAAATATTGTTATCAATGTTCTGAATTATCATTTCAATTAAGTGTTATGACGTTCTGCTGCAAGTTCTGTAATATCAGTGTGTATGAATTCTCGAGCGAATCGCAATATCACTTATCATCCTCTTTACGAATCGTTCATACCTCAAACGTCCTCGCTAAATTCTCCAAAAATTTATCGTAGTAGAACAACATACGACGATGATAAAATGTTATTACGAGTCTAACAAATTTCGTACCGTTTAAAATTTATGAAAATCACAAGCTGCCTAAGTGGAATAGGCAAAATCAAAAATTGGCTAGGTATCGAGGTATATATCGCCGATTCAAGCGGCGATAACTTCTGTCGATTCAGCGGCGATAAATACCTCAATCAAGCGACGAGGACAGTCCTGTGCGCCATTGAATGGCAACAGAGACATATTTTTGTAATTTTTTGGGGCGACTATTTATTTTTGTAAATATCTTTTAAAATAATATTATTTTTTAAAAAAATTCCTTTTTCTCTGCCTCTGATTTATTGCTACTGTCGTCCTTTTGTGTGATGATGGGTTTTAAATTTCTACACACTCTAGAAAAGTCTAAATTATTAAGTTGCACTTGCACAGAATGAAATGTCAGTGCGCTGTAAGGGCATGTACAATGGTATAGACAGCTGCTGTCTATAGCAACTCTCTATGTCACATATAGACAGTACCAAAAATAGCTCATACAATGGTATAGACAGTTGCTGTCTTTTTAGTTGTCTCTATAGAACACACAATCTTTAATATTTTTCTTGTTTCTGGTGCTACAACTGGCTACAGGATTGTAAACAGTATCTTTCTCTCTCTTCATTCTCTTTCATCCATGTCAACAAAAATTATACGTGGCAGGGACTATAGATGGCTGACATAAACTTATTGTACATGCTCTAACATCATTGGAATAGTTAGCGTTTGAAATTATTTCACGTCTTTAACTACACGACGCACAAAAAGTAACATTGTCCATTTTCACATTTATTTTCTTGATAGAGATTATCCATTTCAAAATTTAAATTTTGATTAATCATTTCAAGAGTTATTTTTTTCCATTTCAAAAATAAAATTATTTTTTCACTTGTTTTTCTTGTTCAGAATAAAAGTGAATTTAAATAAATATTGCATTGTGCATTTGACGTCTCTCATAAATAATACATTAGCAGGTGCATGTTTAATACAACTTTGAATGAACTGCACACACAAAAAAAAGTATTGCACATAGTTCCCAAAATATAAGTCATTTTTTTGACTTTTCACGCTCAAGCCCAAAATATAAGTATTTTTTTTTACTTTTCATGATCTTGAGTGTAACACTTTGACTTTGGTTTTATATCATGATATATCAGAAAAAAATAACATATCATAAAAGTATTTTGCAGGACAAATCCAATGACATTATTTTCATGTAGTCAATTTTATAAACTTTAACATTACTAATGGCCAAAGTTTTAAAGCCTTGACCGCACATATCCTACTTGTATTTTGGGACAAAGAGAGTACATACATTAATATTAACTTTTTTATATATAATTTTTTGGGGTATAAGGCGGACACACACAACCCACTCATATAAGGATTCTTGATTAGATCAACTTTTTTTCTTTCAAAGTTAGAGTTCTTGTTAAAGGATGCCCACTTAATATAGGCCCACTATATTACGGTTATGAGCTTACAACCAGTTTATAAAGAGAGTCTAAATTCCCTTTATTATAGCCAAACTGGTCGACGACCAGTTTAGGTCATATACAACTAGCTATGAACATCGTCCGACCAACTATACGGCTTTGGACAATCACCGACCACTAAATTGGCCAGGAGACACCAACAGTTACCCACGTGACTAGTGGAAAGGCGGCTTTTGGCGTATTTAGCAACTTACGATAGTTGGCTAACGGATGCGATGGTTCAAGACTCCCCTAGCGAACGTGCGAATGTAAACATGTCGTGAACCTAGTCCATATTTATTTTGCTAACCGTGCATTTCTCTCTCTTCTTTGATATTGGTCAAACCAAACTATTCGGAAGACCAGTGTGGTCATTCAGAAGACCAGTGTGTCGACCAGTGTGATCATTCAGAAGATCAGTGTGCCGACCAGCGTGGTCATTCGGAAGACCAGCGTGGTCACTGGTTGGAAGACCAACATGGTCACTGTTCAGAAGACCAGCGTAGTCACTGGTCAGAATATCAGTGTGGTCATTCAGAAGACCAGTGTGTTCATTCGGAAAACCAGTGTGGTCACCGGTTGTAGTCGTAGACCAGGGTATAGTCAGGAGCTGATAAACAATACTTAATTACCATAAATTGGTTTTTCAATTAGCAGTTACCAGTGGTTCATTATGTGCTTTATTGTATTAGAGAGTAATTATCTCAACCTTAAAAGGATCTGGAGACATCCAGACCAAAGACCAATTGATTTACTCCTATTTCTTCTTATTCTTCTCTGTTCTACCGTGTTGGTGTGTTGTGCTGTCGAACCAAACCATCCCTTCTTCTCAACGTGCATCGGGAAGGAGGGTGAGCGGATATCTCCGAACCATTGCCGTATAGGGTATCTGCACGGGGCGGCAATAAGATTTCTGGGTAGCGCATCTGCACGACCGCTTGGCACGCTGCTTCATCTACGTTCTACACTGCATCGAGTCTATGCTGCTTTCTGTTCTTCGTCAATCCCGATTGTAATTTGGTTGTGCTACCAAATTGCTCTATTATAATATTATTATTGCCTATGTTTAGAAGTACAATGAGTTATCTACTGTTAGAAATGTTTTATGCATCTCTACTTATTTGTGATCATTGCCTCATAATAAAATCTGTAATTGAAATATTGTCCATATTTCCAACATAAAATCCCCTAAATGTTTGATTTCTGTTTTTTTAAACAAATTTGCATATGGCCATTAATGTTGGCAACCCTGCCCTTGTTTAACTGGATGCTTAAGCATGGTTGGTTATGCTTTGGATCCCAGGCATCACAATAGCAACCAAAAGTATGGCTAGGTGCTTGTTATCCCTTTAATTATGATCATTAATAAATAATTTCTAGTTTGGCTAAACTATTTCTGATTACTGTTACATGTTTGCAGGGTTATTTGAATAAGTTACGCCACAGTTGAATAAGTTTGACAAGATACGGGCTGACGTGACCGTGTTGTTTAGTCACGCCACGGGTGGTGGCGTGATAAAAAAAGTTAGAATTGGAAATAAAGTTCGCGAGGGATTAACTTTAAAATAAAAAAAAGGATTAAATAATAATAAAATTCCAATGCATGTTGCTTTTTCTATTTGAAAATCTTGCAAAATACATGAATCCAACTGCTATGTCTTCTTTCGTTTTACATTAATCAAACCATGGCGTGATAAAAAAAGTTAGAATTGGAAATAAAGTTCGCGAGGGATTAACTTTAAAATAAAAATAAAAAAGGATTAAATAATAATAAAATTCCAATGCATGTTGCTTTTTCTATTTGAAAATCTTGCAAAATACATGAATCCAACTGCTATGTCTTCTTTCGTTTTACATTAATCAATGAAAAACTTTAAAGTTGAGTGAAGTCTGGAAATTCACAAAGTCAATTTTCGCACAACACTTTTTCTTTTGTCAAAGATAATGACAATGAGATGGGCTGAGATTTTTTTCCCCTCAAAAGTTATTTTCAAACATTGCCATTGATATCCACATCCCGACACGCAACTCATTTGTCACAGTACTTCATTGTCATCTTCAAAAAAAATTATTAATTAACCTATTTTTAAATTTATTTTTATTATTAACCCTCGCCAACTTTATTTCTAATTTTGACTATTTTGACCACATCACCACTCGTGACGTAACAAAACAACATTATCACACCAAAACCATGACATGGTCCAATCCTGTCACTCCACCACCAATGGCATAACAAAAAAAATGTTATTTAGCTAGACTTACCCTATAACGTGGCAGTATTGTGTTACCACACCACAAAGGTGGCGAGGCCAAAAGGGTTAGATTTGAAAATAAAGTTGACGAATGGTTAGTAGTAAATAAATTAAAAAATAGGTTAATTAATTAAAAAAAGTTTCAAAATAGGTTAATTAATATAAAAAAGTTTCATCTTCACAACGACGGGCCAGTGCTCTATGACAATGAAATGGGCTGAGATTTTTTTCCCCTCAGAAGTTATTTTCAAACATTGCCATTGATAGCCACATCACCACACGCAACTTCATTGTCATCTTCACGACGACGGGCCGGGGGTCAGGTGGTGGTAGCAAAGGGTATCTGCTCTTACCCACCCAGGCACGCATGTGCTAAGAGTGAAAAAGTGTTTGCCCGTTCTTTGTAAGGTGCTGAACCTCCCTCTCGTCCCTGTGTACAAAGCCCAATTATAGAATATTTTGAAACTTGCATGAATTTCTTGGAACTCAAAAAATTTTGTTGTATTTTGAGAAATTCCAAATGCTTGGCTTGCATTCAAAAGGGTAAATCAAATTCCCTACTCCAAGCAGAAATTATAAAAAAAAAACCTACAAGTTAAATAATGTGTTAAATTTCCTCAGAATTTCAATTTCAAATTCAATTCTAAAAGTTCAAACCTTCACCTTCTCTCCCTCTCTGGCAAATTCTTTCCCCGCTGGCCTAGCCTCCCTCTCTCCCCTCGGCCCGTTCCCACACGCCTCAGCCCAGCCGAGCACCAGTGCGCTCGCGCCCGCTTTCTCCCTCGCAAGCCCATCTCCGAGCGTGCCGCACCGTAGCCCAGCTCACTCGTGTCTGCTGACACGTGGGTCCCACCTATCAGGGTACCTTACTGTTTATCTTCTCCTCCCGCGCGCTAACTCACTTGCTTGTCACCCGTTGCGTCATATGCTCGAGCCGCGTGCACCAAAGCTACGTCAGGCCTTCACCTCGAGCCTCTCGCTCCCTCTCATCTCGCCGCGACCTTGTCACCTCACGAGCGCGCCCCATTCTCGTGCACGCCATGCATGAGATCTTGCGCCCAAGCCACTGTATCGTCGCTTTTGTCTCGCCACCGCTCCTCGCTATTTAAGCACCGGTCAAGCACGTCACCGTGTTCGCCAACCTCCCTACTACTTATTCCCCACTTATTCCCCTCTTCTCCGCCTCGAGTAGTCAAGAACAAGCCTTCTCCCCCAAATCTAGCCGTTGGATTCCGGCCGCCAGGGTGAGTATCTGGCTTCGTCATCTTGCACGTTGTGGTTGTCTTGACTCCCTCTTCTTCACGCTCACCTCCTCTGTGCTTGTTTCCTCACAGAGACGAAAGGATTCGTCATCGTCCACAGAGCTCGCCAAAGCACATCGCACCGTCGCTGCCTTCTCCCGCCTTGTCCGTTGAGCATTTGCCTTCATCATCACGTGCATCTTGATTGCCTTGATCTTCTCTCTCTAATGCATGCCTCCTTTTTCCGTTCTCTGCACCAGAGATGCCGACAAGCCTTCGTCCCTGTCGCTGGCCCGAAGCATGCAATGCCACTGTCGCACCGATCTCCTTCCTCACCTGGTTCCAGGTGAGCCCTTGCGCTCCTGTAGCCTTTTTTTTGTCTTGTAAACCCTCTAGGCTAGTAAATGAAGCTCATAGATGGTCGTAGCGTAGCCGCACCGTTAGCCTCGTTGTGCTGCCACAAGTCGTCGTGGAAGAACTAGTTAGCCTCGTTGCGCTGCCGCAAGTCATCGTGGAAGAACTAGTTGCGTCATCATGTTTTGAGCATCGAGTGCACATTTAGCACTGTTGTAGCCAGTAGATGTTAGTCTAGACTTCAATTTCTAGTGTCTACCCACGTTGAGTAGTTGCCCCTAACGACAGTACCGCCACCGCCAACCTCGTTGTCACGCTGCTACCTCGGTCCATCTCCCGCCGCGCCGCCGTAGCCATTAGAGTCGTTGTTTTGGGAGTTTGACATGTGATTCTATACATTGGAAATCTATTTGTAGAAATTTGGAGTTTAAACCTATTGCATAAAACTTCATTATATTGATATTCGAATTCGACCGAATTGGGTAAGCATTAGATTCGCATTCATATTCGTTACAACATTTGATTCATATTTGTATTCGAGAATATTCATATTCACATTCGTATTCATTTAAAAAATACAAATACAAATATGCTACGATCACTATTCGATTCATATTCGAACCGTTTCCAACCTTAGCTGCGAGTAAGCGTCCTACGTACTCACAACTCACATGAGCTTCAATTGTTTGCGGTTCTCGTTACTAACAATTGATAATGAGCACCACTATTCACCTATTCCAAATTGGGCAGATAAAATCTGAATGAAAGATGAAAGTACGAGATATACAAAATGATATATCTCATGCTTGAAATACATAATATACAAAATTACACTAATGTTGATTTCTGAGCCACCGTCTGCACTAATAATCAGCTAACATATTGCTGGAAATTTACGTAAAAATGTATTTGCTTTTAAAAAAGAAGAAGGTAAATTACAGTTCATAGTTCAAATTTATATGCTGCCTTCCCCAAAAGGGAGAGAGAGAGAGAGCCGGGGAAGTAGATTAAAATTTAGTACTTAGCCGAGAAGAATATAGAACTATTGATGGTGGACCGTTTACAGCTTTTCATGGTGGACATATTTATCTACTTGATCACTTTATTGCTCCCTTTTTTCTGTGCCTCTTTATTGCTGCTGTCGACCGTGAAAAGTACTTTGCAAGACAAATCCAATCACATTATTTTTATGGAGTCAATTTATAAATTTTAACATTGCGGATCCTACTTGTATTTTAGGACAGAGAGTACATACTGTAACATTAACTTTTTTATATATAATTTTTTAGATGTACAAGACGGACGAATACAACTCACGCACATAGACGTACGCATTCCCTACACACGCTAGGGATTTAATCGGAGGCTCCACGGCCTCCGGAGAACATGTACACGCTGTCCCACTTAACACACATCGTGTGTGTACCTTGATTTATTTTAGGTGAAACACACCGGATTCAATCCCACGATCGAAACCGGGTGGACTGCCTGCACTCTGGCAATGCAAGTCACTCGAGCTAATGCTTGGTTCAACTTTTTTAATATATAATTAGTGTTCATGGCAAGTACAATCTAGCTAGAGTTTGAGCAAAATACAAGTCGTCCAGGATACTAGAATTGAAAGCAGATTCTATCACATTCCTGGTGCTACTCTGGCCACTAGAGTAGATTTTTCTCTTATTTAACGACTTCCACACCATCCATGGGAGGGCAGCAGGCAACAAGCACCAAGTGTAGGTCACCACAATACCACATCCACCCCCTTGCGCAACAATGAAGATGCTCCATCTCACCCACATCCTCTTGCTCGCATCCACCTCTCTATCTACCAATGACAGCGACCTCTTGGTGCTCCTGTTGTTCAAATCCCACATAACCAGTGACCCAACACATGCACTGTCCTCCTGGAATGCCGTCGGCAATGGAACCAACACGCCGGCACCTGATTTCTGCCGATGGAACGGCGTGGCCTGCAGCCACCGCCGGCACCCAGGCCGTGTCACTGCCATACGTCTGCCGGACTCCGGCCTAGCAGGCATCATCTCCCCAGAGCTCGGCAACCTCACCCACCTCCACGTCCTTGATCTGTCAGCCAACAACCTGGAAGGTGAGATCCCGTTCAGCCTCAGCAATTGTGCATCACTTCGTACCATGAATTTGCGCGCAAACTACCTGTCTGGTTTCATCCCTGCTCCTTTGGGTCGCCTATCAAAGCTTACATTTTTCAATGTAAGCTACAACAATCTGAGTGGTGAAATTCCCATGTCACTGTCCAACCTCACAGCCCTCACGATCCTTAGCATTGAGAGGAACTCCTTCCATGGTCAGATCCTTAGCAGGCTGGGAAACCTAACATCATTGACTCACTTAAATCTTGCCATGAACAGCTTCAGTGGCAACATCCCTGAAGCTCTAGGTAAGATAACTAACTGTGGATATCATGGGGATATACTCATAATCTTAGGATGATGTGACAATTGGCAATGGCGTTGAAGGTTTGCGAAAACACGAGTTTTCGGCAAAGTTCAGGTTTTGTCAAGTCTCAAGCGATCGACGGCATTAGTGGCGTCGACCGCCATGCCTTGGGTGAATTAGATCGCGTCCGACCGCCGATGAGCGTCCGACCGGTTGGGTGGCGATCGGCCGCCGTCGATGAGCGTCCGACCGGTCATATAAGTGGCATTGGATTTTTGAGTTGGGCCAAAAATAGAGGTGTAAGCAAGTGAGAGTTTCTCGCACTTGGTCTCATAATTTTGGAGCCTCCAACAAAAGTTCTATTCGTTTTAAATTTTCAGAGAGGTTGCGGATTTGTGTTGAAATTTTGGCTAAGTCCTGGTGGCGGTCGACCGCCTTACGTTGGCGTCGACCTGCCAGGGTGGCGGTCGACCGGTTTTCACTTAACTCGCCGCCCGTGTGGCGGCGATGGTTGCTTGTTAAGTCAATCTCATGGGTTTCATTGCATATGTGTTGCATGATGCATGTTTTGACTAACGGGTCAAGTTGTGAAGAACTTATTCGGTTTCGATTTGCTTGTCTATTGTTGTGCGAGTTGCTTGGTGGTCAACGACGGTCAATGGCGAGGACGATCGGGACTAGGCTTGGAGAGCCGAGGTTCGAACGATCGACGATGCCGCGTGAAGTCATTGACTCAAGTAAGGTGCAAGATGGACAAAGGTGACCGAACGCGGCCGGCGCATCGTTGGATCTGCGGCGCGGGGTGGTGCAAGTGCCATGGTGGTTTCGGTGGAGCCGGACGGGAGAGACTTGCCGACATGATGAGAGCCGTTGGATCAACCTACACGTGGCGAGCGCGAGTGCCGCTGACACTGGACTCGGCTCTTGGAGAAGGACCGAGAAGGGTATTTGGTAATATTACCAAATACCGTCTTGGTGACCTTTACTAACCGCGCGCGCAAGACGGTGCGTGGAGAAGCGGATTAGGTCGAGGAGATGAAGACGGCGCTTTAAAATGCGTGCGTGTGTGACCCGCTTGTTTTGGGCCTTAACCGAGCCCATTATGGAAACTCTTCTAGAAGGTCTAGGCCTCCACTATAAATAGAGGAGGGAGGTGGCTGCACCCTCAACCCTTTCATTACTTGTAAACCCTAGTTTTTGCTTGTGTGCTTAGGAGTTGATAGTTGGAGGTTAGGGTTCTAGAGAGTTGGATTTGATTTCGTACTCTTGTATTGAGTCTTTGTCCTCCATTGATGGAGTGGTCAGAATCAATACCATATCAAATCAATCCAAAGAAAGTTCTCTCAAAGATGAATTCATTTGCCTTCTTTCTCTCTATTTGATGATTTTGAGTCTTTCTTTGATCCGCGAGTTTTGGTTGGTTTCTTGCTATGATCTAACTTTCTCGCAACATGTGGAACCCATCTAGGGTCATCTTGGTCATCAATCACCCACGAGCAAGTTTCTAGATCATATTTCGCTCTTGACTCCGTTTTGACCCACCTTCACTCAAACGGAAAAGGTCTGAACTTTGGCAAGGATCTTCACGATCGTTGCTTGGAATAGGTTCTGACATCCTTAGGAAGGTGTGTGTCAAGTTTCACGAAGTTTGGACGCACGAATCAAAAGTTAGATCAATTTGCGTTTTGGTTTTGGTGATTTCACTATTCATTAGCCCGGAGGTCCGACCGCCATGTATTGAGAGGTCGGATCGATTTCCAAAGGTCGATCGATTTCTAGTTGGAGGTCGCACCGCCCAACTCATTTAGGTTTTGAGTTTTTATGTTTTTGAAGATTTTGCTTGGGTTTTGATTGATTCAATACAAGTCTTCCATTGTGCATGATTGATTGATCTTCATAGCTTTCATAGCTATTGGAGTGAGATTCATATTGAATTCAATTAGGAGAAAAGGGATCGTGCTCCTATTCACCCCCTCTAGTCGCTTTTCGGTCCAACAAGTGGTATCGAGCCCAGGTTAGTTCAATCTTGATCTTAACCTGGTCACGAACTTGGCGATGGATAAGTACTCCTCCAAACCGCATATCTTCAATGGGCACGACTATGCTTTTGGAAGAACCGCATGCGTGTCTTTCTTGAGAGCGAACCACGGGTATTTGGGAGGTCTGTCGTGATCCGCTCATCTTGCTCGAGGTTGCTACGCGGCCTCAAGCCCTCTTGGCTAGTGACCGTAAGGCAAAGAATTTTCAGATGGTGGGCTTGGTAGACAGAATATGATAGGATTTGCAATCTCGAGATCGCACATGAGATTTGGAAGACCTCGAAACCTATCATGAGGGTTCTTCCCAAATCAAACAAGTGCGTCAAGCAGTCTATAAAAGAGAATATAACAAATTCGAGATGCGTCACGGTGAGAGCATCGATGACATTTCATCGCTTTAACACGTTGATAAATCGATGAAGGTGTTGGTATTGAATTTACACGACCGAAAATGCCATCCATCTCCCGCTGTAATCAACACCGTGGAGTGGGAGATAAAGGCTACCGCCATTCGTGAAAATGTCAACTTCTCGATCGACCTTGAGCTGCTCTATAGCAAGCTCAGACTCATGAGATCCGTAAAGTCGACCATTCTAAGAAGGGTAACATGGCTTTAGTAGCGCACTCCGCCAAGAGAGCCTCGATGGGTCGTTTGAGTCTTCTTCTGGAATTTCTCTTGCTTCTTTATCTGCAATCCAAGAAGAGGATCTTGAAAGTATTCCTGAGCCCGAGATGGCACTTTTGATTAAGAAGTTCACAAGGGCCTACAACAATATGAGGAACAAAAAGAGAGCGCCCCGTGACTTGTTATGAGTGTGGAGAGCTCTATCATATCCGGGCAAATTGCCCTAAGCTGAAAGGCAAGAGCAACCACAAGGAAGAGAAGCCAGCTTGGAAGAAGCCTCAAGGGTACAAGTCCAAGTTTGATGCTGCCAAGCTTAAGAAGGTTGTTCACCGGGTCTTTGCCGCTCTTGGAGAACAATCCTTGAGCGATGTGGACTCCGTAAGTGAGGAGGACAAAGAGGAGGAGCTTCCTCAAGACAAGAACAAAGGGAAGGCTAAAGATTTTACTGGCAAGATGTGCTTCATGGCGACTCACGACATCAATGACAATGAGGTACCTCCTTCCTATGATGATCTTTCTGCTAGATGTGATAATCTCTTTGAGCAACTCTTGAGTCAAGATAAGGCTTTAAAAACTACCATGGCTAAGAACAAGGACTTAGAGTCACAAGTGGATAATTTAACTCTAGAATTTGTAAATGCTAAGACTCTTGAATCTGATGAATGTTCATCTTGCCATGTTCTGCACTCTAAATTCTCTAAATTGCAATCTGCTCATGATGTTGCCTTGCATCAACTTGAAAATGCTAGAACCGAGCTAATTGAATTTAAATCTACTCCTTGTGATAAATGCTCGAGTCCAAACAAGTTGGATGCTTCGTAATGTGAAATCTAGCTTTTGCACTTTCTCGCTTAGAACGTGAAAATGAAGTCAAAGATATCTTAGAAGCGCTTAGAGCTAAATATGCCAAGCTTAAGGACGATTGAGACTTCTACATGTGCTTTATGTCCACTCTTAAGCTTGAGGTTGCTAGTTATAAGAAGAGGTCTATGGCTAAAACTTGTGATTCATGTGTTAACTTTAGAAAAGAAATTGCTTACCTTAATGATACATTAGAAAAATTTTCTAAAGGAAAGAAACAGTTAAACATGATCCTTGATCACCAAAGACTCCTTATAAGAACCAGGGTTAGGATACAACTTTGCACATGACAAATCTAAGGGCATTCAAATATTGAAAATGGCTTAGTTGAATTCGATACCCAACCCGCTAAGATTATTTTCAAATCGCAGTTTTGCCCAACCATCTGCTCGAGTCAAAGGTGCTTCTCCCGGTGGTACCAAGTACCATTGCACCTATTGCAAGAAGGATGGGCATTTGATTGAATCTGTTGGCGAGGTTGAAAAACACTAAGAAAAATATTGCTAGGATGTCATCTAATCAACCTAGAGCTTTTGTGAGACATGGTAATTTAGAAAGGAAGAAACTGGTCTAGGATTTGCTTCACATGCTTCTAGACAGGATAATTCTCATGTTAGAGTAACCATTGCTCACAATGTAATTTCAAATAGAATCAAGGATAGCACTTCGCTTGCATACTACTGCAGATATGTGTCTCAAGATCGGGTTCCCAAGTCATGTTTAACTAACTTGAGATTGAGACACATCGTTCTTCCGTGCCTTGATTTTCGTGGATCGCCGCGGAAGGAAGGACACGTGGTTCGCCGACTCACTGCTCACGCCACATGACCAGGAGATTCAAAATGGTTCACCTCCTTCACGCGGCCGACCGGTGATGTCCTCATCACCTTTGGAGACAATACTCAGAGGCGGATTGAAGGAACGGATCAATCGGGGTGAACGACAATTTCATCCTAAAGGACGCGCCCTTGTGGACAAGCTCAGTTTAACTTACTCTACGTCTCACGACTTCTTGATGATGGCTATGAGACTATATTTAAGAAAAATGCTTGTCGGGTGCTTGATTCTACCGTGAGCTCGTTTTGGGATTTATAGAGTTGCTAGGATCTTTGGAGCTGATTTTTCGAATCTCTTCTGGTTCTCTTAAATGTTTGTTTACACCTTCTTCTCGAGTTCGCTTTGGCACCGACGCTTGGGGCACATTGGTTTTGACCATCGACGCGAGTTAGCAACCTTGATCTCATGAGAGGTTTGCCTAAACTCAAAGCCGTCAAGGATGTCAGTATGTGCGCTCGTAGGCATGGCAAGCAAGTTGCCGCTCACACCCTTCGATGACTTTGGTCATGACCGACGGACCGACGGTTGCTTCATATGGATACCGCTATCCCGCTAGGTTCGATCAATTGGTGGCAAGTGGTACATTCTTGTCATAGTTGATGATTTCGAGATACACTTGGGTGTTCTTTCTTGCTTCAAGGATGAAGCTTTTGGTCATTATCGTGATCTTGTTCTTCGCTTGGCTTCGAACTTTCGGTGCCTTGAGAGCGATCCGCAGTGACAATGGCACGGAGTTCAAGAATGCCTCGCTTGCCTCTTTTTGTGCCGAGCGCGAATTGAGCATCAATTCTCTTCTCCACACGCCCTCAACGTAATGGTGTTGTGGAAAGGAAGAAACAGAACCTTAGTCGAGATGGCTAGGACGATGCTAGATGAGTATAGCACACCGAGGAGTTTTGGGCGAAGCTATTGCTACAGACTTGCCATATTTCAAACCGTGTCTTCTTAAGACCTTCTTTGGGCAAGACTTCATATGAGCTTGATTTGGTAGAAAACCCTCTGCTTCTCATTTTCGAGTTTTGAGCTAAGTGTTTCATTCTCAAGACAGAAACCTAGATAAATTTGAATCAAGGACTTTTGATGGTTTATTTCAGGTTATCCCGCACATTCGAGGGTTTTCGGTTTTTAATGTTGAAACTAACATTGTCTAGAGACATGCAATGTCACTTTTGATGAGACTAGCCCCGAGCTAGATCCGACGCGTTTGTGTGATACACAGTGTGACGAAAGTATTTTTGTGGAGGAAGATGATGACGGCCGATACTTGTCCTCCACTCCGCCGTTGAGGCTCTGCCCAAGCTCCGAACTCGCTACATCGCTTCACCTCCAATTGAGGCTCTCGCCGCATCTTCTTCATCGCACTGCGGAGGTTGAGGAGATATTGTCTCCCGGCGCCCACTTCACATTCAGAGGCGCCATCCTCCGGATCGATGATTGGTAATCTTCGTGAGCGAGTCACTCGCCTGTATCACGATCCGAGTCTCTACTCTCATTCTGCATTTGTTGCTTCTTTCGAACCCGCGATATATCACATGCATTATCCGATTCTAGTGGGTTAATGCCATGCATGAAGAGTTAGAGAATTTTGAGAGGAACAAGGTCCGGAACCTAGTAGAGCCTCCTAGTGGTCATAATGTGATAGGAACCTGCTGGGTGTTCAAAAATAAACAAAATGAGGACAGTTCGTGGTTAGAAACAAGGCTAGGTTGGTAGCTCGGGGTTTTAGCCAAGTTGAGGGGTTAGATTTTGATGAGACATTTGCTCTGTTGCTAGATTGGAAGCCATTCGCATTCTCGCTTGCATTTCTTCGCTTCTAAGGGCTTTAGATTATATCGATGGATGTTAAGAGTGCCTTTTGAATGGTTTTATAGAAGAGGAAGTGTATGTTAGGCAACCCTGTGCTTTGAGAACCCCAAACATCCACATCATGTTTTTAAGCTATCCAAAGCCTTGTATGGTCTTAAGCAAGCCCCTAGAGCTCGGTATGATAGACTTAAGACCTTTCGCTTAAGAATGATTTTGAGATGGGTAAGGTAGACAAGACCCTGCTCATCCTTAGCGTGGCAATGACTTCTTGCTTGCTCCGATTTATGTAGATGATATTATCTTTGGTGGTTCTTCTCATGCTCTTGTTTCTAGTTTTTCCGAGACCATGTCCAGGAATTTGAGATGAGTATGATGGGAGAACTCAATTACTTCGGGGCTTCAAATCAAGCAATGCAAGGAAGGGATCTTCATCCATCGACGAAGTACACCAAGGATCCGCTCAAGCGCCGAGATGGGTGATCGCAAGCGATCGTCACTCCCATGGCGACTTCGATCGTTTCGATCCGATGAGGAAGGAGAAGCCGTGGATCAACGCGAGTACCGCAGCATGATCGGCCCTCACGCACTGACGCCTCAAGACCGACATCCACTTCGCGGTTTGCCTGCATGCGAGGTTTCAGCGTCTCCGAGGACTTCCCATCGCCAAGCCGTTAAGCGCATCTTCGTATTTACACTCTACCCTCCAATATGGCATTTGGTTTTCCGCTCTTCGCCCTTGTTCATTCGGGGTTTTCGATTCGATTTTAAGGGCTGTCGGCTAGATAGGAAGAGTACCTCGGGCACTTGTCACTTTTTAGGCACTTCTCTTGTCTCTTGGTCTTCTAGGAAACAGTCTCTTTGCACAATCCATCTTGGTTAATATGTAGCCGCTAGTTGTCAGAGTCGATTTTGTGGATGGTGTCCACTCTTAAGGATTTTGGGTTGGCATTTGATAGTGTTCCTCTTTTCGTGATAACACTTCGCTATAAACATTGCTAAAAACCACGTGCAACACTCTAGGACCAAGCACATAGACATTCGCTATCACTTTCTTAGAGATCATGTCGAGAAGGGTGATATTGTAATCGCATTTCGTGGAGTCCGAGGCTCGCTTAGCTGATATCCTCACCAAGCCTTTAGACCCAACTAGGTTTGCCACCTTGAGAAGTGAGTTAGGGTAATTTATCCCTCACGGGTTGGTTTGAGGGGAGTTGGCTCTGCTCGAACTTTCCTTGTTCATCCGAGCTTTTCTCGATCTTTCTCGATACCTTCTTCTAGTGGTATTTTCTTTTGATCTTTTGATCTTTTAGGCTTTTAAGTCTTTATGCATCTCATTGTATCATACTGCATTTATATGAAAAACAAAAAAGATGCATTGTAATATAAGCTTTATGCTTGTCTTTTAAAATTGATGAAGCTTTGCTTATTACCCTTTGAGCTTTAGTGTTTCAATTGCTCAATGCCATGTCTAGTTCCTTGACTTGCTAGAATTATCATGCTTTCACATGTATAGCTAAGTCTTTCTTGAATGAGCCGTAACTTTAAGACAACTTGAACTAAAACTGCAATTTGTGGATGTTTTAGCTAGTTGCGCAATTAGTGCTCCTTTTGTGACATTGGCCTGTCAAAATTGCGTGTTAGATCTTGAATCTAGTATTGATCATTACTTGAGCTTCTTGTTCTCTTAAGAATCTAAATCTGCTCGTGAAAATGAAAAATCAAATTTAAAGATTGTCTTATGCTTAAAATGTGCCAAACTACTCTCATTTAGACGCATGTCATAGACATGAACTTGGAGGTAGTTTGATGATCCGACGATCTCATGGGGACCGCTTGTCAAATCGACATGAACCTCAAGATTTGTTGCCCGTAGAAGCTTAGGAAGAGTTTGTGGATGGCTCCTAGTCCAGATCTTCTTCACTAAGATATACCTTTCATCAATTTCAATATTCATTGCAAATGAAAACCGTTGAAAATGGGCGTTTGAGACCAATTGAGCAAAATGATTCAATTCAGACTGCTTGTCTCTTAATGTGGTCATTGTTAGCTTTTGATCTCACATTGACATTTTGACATGGCCGATATCATCTTAGGATCCTGTTGATGAACTTGCTAGATTGGAAGCTTTGCTTAAAATGCTAAAATTCATTGCTTTATATTGAGCCTTCTAGCTTTAGCTTTGTTATATATGTCTTATCATGATTTTGCTAGCGCATTCAGGTGATATGTTGTTTGTGCAATATTAGAAATGCTAGCTTGTTCTTTTGGGTAATTTCAAAGCTTCTTGTAATCCAAATTTGACCAATACAAAAATATGAAGCCACTCCATTGCATTTCATGCATGCTCCTTCTTATGCTTTTTCCTCATTCTCGCATTTGTTATCTCCGGACGAGAGGAAGGCGTGATTCCTTGATGACTCCATTGTCAAAGGGGAGAAGATATTTCAAAATGTGTAAAGGAGAGGATTTAAAAGTATTAAAAGAGGGAGAAAATTGAGAACTTGAAGTTTTCTCAAATTTGAGGATCATAGTGAGGGGTTTCTTATTTGCATTCTTATGGTCTTATTGCTCTTTTCGAACGTGAATTGCAATTCTTGAGCTCACAATGATCAAAGGTCATATCGAACAATTGTTCTTTCATATGGACCTTAAGTGAGATTTTGACTCTTTCTGAAAAATGAAGCTTTCTCGCTTTCTTTTGCCTTATCTCACTTGCCTATACTATTCTGAAGCCAGCTTGGTCATTTCCATTGCTTTCTCTTGCATATGGACCAAGTTGTGCCTTTGTGCGAAAACGTCGAGTTTTTACTTTTCAAACCTCAAAATTTGCATTTTTGAAATTGCCAATGTGTTCATCAAGGGGAGATTGTGGATATCATGGGGATATGCTCATAATCTTAGGATGATGTGACAATTGGCAATGGCGTTGAAGGTTTGCGAAACACGAGTTTTCGCAAAGTTCGAGTTTTGTCGTCTCAAGCGGTTCGATCGCCTTAGTGGCGATCGACCGCCATGCCTTGGGTGAATTAGATCGCGTCCGACCGCCGATGAGCGGTCCGACCGTTAGGGCGGCGATCGGCCGTCGATGAGCGGTCCGACCGGTCATATAAGTGGCATTGATTTTTGAGTTGGGCCAAAATAGAGGTGTAGGCAAGTGAGGAGTTTCTCGCACTTGGTCTCATAATTTTGGAGCCTCCAACAAAAGTTCTATTCGCTTTAAATTTCCGAGAGGTTGCGGATTTCGGTGTTGAAATTTTGGCTAAGTCCTCGGTGGCGGTCGACCGCCTTCGTTGTGATCGCCCGACCGCTAAGGGTGGCGGTCCGACCGGTTTTCACTTAACTCGCCGCCCGTGTGGCGGCGATGGTTGCTTGTTAAGTCAATCTCATGGGTTTCATTGCATATGTGTTGCAAGATGCATGTTTTGACTAACGTGGGTCAAGTTGTGAAGAACTTGTTCCGGCTTCGATTTGCTTGTCTATTGTTATGCAAAGTTGCTTGGTGGTCAACGACGGTCAATGGCGAGGACGATCGGACTAGGCTTGGAGAGCCGAGGTTCGAACGATCGACGATGCCGTGAAGTCATTGGACTCAAGTAAGGTGCAAGATGGACAAAGGTGACCGAACGGCGATTCGGGCGATCGGTTGGATCAAGCGGCGGGGTGGGTGCAAGTGCCATGGTGGTTTCGTGGGAGCCGGATGGGAGAGACTTGCCGACATGATGAGAGCCGTTGGATCAACCTACACGTGGCGAACAGCGAGTGCCAAGACACCGACTCGGTCTTCTGAGAAGGACCGAGAAGGGTATTTTGGTAATCTTACCAAATACCGTCTTGGTGACCTTTACTAACCCGCGGCGCAAGACGGTGCGTGGAGAAGCGGATTAGGTCGGGAGGAGATGAAGACGGCGCTTTAAAATGCGTGCGTGTGTGACCCGCTTGTTTTGGGCCTTAACCGAGCCCATTATGGAAACTCTTCTAGAAGGTCTAGGCCTCCACTATAAATAGAGGAGGGAGGTGGCTGCACCCCTCAACCCTTTCATTACTTGTAAACCCTAGTTTTTGCTTGTGTGCTTAGGGAGTTGATAGTTGGAGGTTAGGGTTCTAGAGAGTTGGATTTGATTTCGTACTCTTGTATTGAGTCTTTGTCCTCCATTGATGGAGTGGTCAGAACCAATACCATATCAAATCAATCCAAAGAAAGTTCTCTCAAAGATGAATTCATTTGCCTTCTTTCTCTCTATTTGATGATTTTGAGTCTTTCTTTGATCCGCGAGTTTTTAGTTGGTTTCTTGCTATGATCTAACTTTCTGCAACATGTGGGAACCCATCTAGGGTCATCTTGGTCATCAATCACCCACGAGCAAGTTTCTAGATCATATTTCGTTCTTGACTCCGTTTTTGACCCACCTTCACTCAAACGGGAAAAGGTCTGAACTTTGGCAAGGATCTTCACGATCGTTGCTTGGAATAGGTTCCTGACATCCTTAGGAAGGTGTGTGTCAAGTTTCACGAAGTTTGGACGCACGAATCAAAAGTTAGATCAATTTGCGTTTTGGTTTTTCGGGCTGATTTCACTATTCATTGGCCTGGAGGTCTGACCGCCATGTATTGAGAGGTCAGACCGATTTCCAAAGGTCAGACCGATTTCTAGTTGGAGGTCAGACCGCCCAACTCATTTAGGTTTTGAGTTTTTATGTTTTTGAAGATTTTGCTTCGGGGTTTTGATTGGATTCAATACAAGTCTTCCGCTGTGCATGATTGATTGATCTTCATAGCTTTCATAGCTATTGGAGTGAGATTCATATTGAATTCAATTAGGGAGAAAAAGGGATCGTGCTCCTATTCACCCCCCCTCTAGTCGCCTTTTCGGTCCAACACTAACCTTGCTTACTTCGAGGTCATGGATAACAAGCTGGAAGGTCTTGTTCCTCCGTTGATCTTCAATATTTCTTCTATCGAAGTCTTGCTCCTTGGCTTCAACCAGCTTTCAGGATCACTGCCGCCCGACATTGGCTTTAAGCTTCCCAGAATAAGGGTTTTTGGCACAATGGAGAACAATCAATTCGAAGGGCCAATACCAGCCTCCTTCTCAAATGCATCTGCCCTCGAATATTTGTATCTTCGTGGAAATCGATATCATGGTCTGATTCCAACGGATATCGGCATCCACGGTATTTTGAAGGCATTTTCGGTAGGGCACAATCAGCTCCAAGCCACAAAGCCTAGGGATTGGGATTTCCTCACATCCTTAACCAATTGTAGCAACTTGAGAGTACTAGACCTTGAACAAAATAATATTGTAGGTGTTATGCCAATTACTATTACCAACCTAACTCGAGAGCTCAATTGGCTTACACTTGGCAGAAACCAAATAGCGGGGACCATACCTACAGGGTTAGGAATGTTTCACAAACTTACAAAGCTCACCCTTCAGGATAACCTCCTCACAGGCACCTTACCTCTGGATATTGGCCAGCTTCCCAGTCTCCAGTATCTTGACTTGTCCCATAATAGATTTGATGGGCAGATTCCACAATCATTAGGCAATATCACGCAGTTGAGCAATCTCTCTCTATCTAATAACTTTCTGGACGGCAGCATTCCAACAAGTATTGGTAACCTGACCGAACTTGGATCCATGGATCTTTCCTGTAACTTATTGAGGGGCCAAACCCCACAAGAGATACTTAGCATTCCTTCCCTCACCATACTTCTCAACCTCTCCAACAATGCTCTAAGTGGCTCCATTCCAACACAGATCGGGCACTTGAACAGCCTCGGCACAATCGACCTCTCAATGAATAAGCTATCTGGTGAAATCCCAGATGCTATTGGCAGTTGTGTCCAATTACGTTTCCTATACCTCCAAGGAAATGTACTGCAAGGACAAATCCCAAAAGGACTGAATACTTTGGGCGTGCTTGAAAACTTGGATATCTCTAGCAAAAACTTGGATATCTCTAGCATCAAACTTCTGAAGTATCTAAACCTCTCCTTCAACAACCTATCTGGTCCAGTGCCAAATACAGGGATCTTTCGTAATGCCACTATATTGTCACTCACAGGTAATAGCATGCTATGCGGTGGTCCTTCCTTCTTGCAACTCCCTTCATGCCCATCTATAGGCTCTCACCAGGCTTCACAGCATCGACTGCGTGTCTTAATCATTTGTATCATTGGAACTTTGTTCTTCTTCACATGCTGTATAACTGCATACTGCTTCATTAAGGCAAGGATCAAACCGAATGTTGTTGATCAAGAAAACTTATTTCTCAATGAGAATCATGAGATAATCAGGATATCCTATGCCAAGATACGTGCAGCAACAGAATCATTCTCACCAGCAAATTTGATTGGTTCTGGAAGCTTTGGCAATGTATATATAGGAACTTTGGCTCTTGATGAGAATTTAGTTACTGTAGCAATCAAGGTTCTCAATCTTGACCAACGAGGAGCTAGTAGAAGCTTCTTGACTGAGTGTGATACCCTAAGGAGGATTCGACACCGGAAACTTGTCAAGGTGATCACTGTGTGCAGTGCCTTGGATCATAATGGTGACGACTTCAAGGCACTTGTCCTAGAATTTATTTGCAATGGAAGTTTAGATGAGTGGCTGCATCCAAGCACAACAACAAATAGCGCAATCTTTAGAAGGCTAAGTTTGATGAAAAGGCTGTACATTGCTCTCGATGTTGCAGAGGCATTGGAATATCTTCACCGTCATATTGAACCTCCCATAGTTCACTGTGATATTAAACCAAGCAACATCCTTCTAGATGATGACATGGTTGCACACGTTACAGACTTTGGTCTAGCAAAGATAATGCATGCCGAAGCATGCAAGCAAAATCGTGGTGGAACTGAAAGCAGCTCATTTGTAATTAAAGGGACAATTGGATATGTCGCACCAGGTTAGCGATTATTGTTTAATTAAAATTATTGCTGATGCATGTCAAAAATTTGTCTGCTCTAAAGATTATTCGTTTGGTAAATTGATAATATGGTATTTTAGTGTGATCTAAAGAGGCAAAAAAAAAATGTAGTATCAATATTTTATTTAATTGTTGAGTCAAATTGTAAAGTGAAATCCATCTTTTTTCTCTACTCATCGTTATGTAGCCACTGAAGCCTTCGTTTATACATGTTGTCAGAGTATGGCTCAGGAGCTGAAGTCTCCACTGATGGTGACATATATAGCTATGGGGTGTTGCTACTGGAAATGTTTACTGGAAGAAGGCCAACTGACAGTTTCATCAATGGTGTGACAAGTCTTGTCAACTACGTCAAGATGGCATATCCAAACAATCTACTGGAAATATTGGATGCTACTGCAACCTACAGTGGAAGCACTCAAGATATCATAGATGTATTCATTTATCCTATATTTAGACTTGGTCTAGCATGCTGCGAGGACTCCCCAAGGCAAAGAACGAAGATGGATGTTGTAGTTGCTGAATTGAATGCCATAAAGAAGGCATGCGCAGCTCATATGCCTGTTCATGAATTTCGAGCAACCACCTAATCTGGGCAAGAGATGAAGTGTGGTTACGAAGTTTGTCCACTTGCGGCCTTGTGGTTACGAAGGCATGTTTTTGTCCATTTTTTGCTTTCCATTTCATCTTGTACGTTTCATTCCTGTTCCTATTTGTAACATAAAGGGACTATCAATGGTTTAAATATACTTTTGGGCCTCAAGTACCAAATAATACCTGTACAGTGAGTTAGTCCGTTGATGCAGTAGAATCCACTGTTTACTTGAGTGGTGACTTCAGCTGAATCAAACCACTTGAACAAGGAAACCCAAGTTATTTGTCAAAAAATATCACCCTAATCAAATAACTGAAACAATGAAATCCAAATTATTAGTCAATATACAAGAATTTTTTTTTTGAAATATTCAATTTTTATTTAGAATTACAAAAATAATACCACATTTTTTATTTTACAGAAATAATCATCTGTCGCTAAACCATTGGGTGACTAGCCCAAGTCGCTCAACGGTTGAGCGACTTGGACACTTATTACCCAACGGTGACAATGCATGCCATGCTAGCTGAGCAACCTATACACTAGGACCAACTGTTAAGCGATAAGTGTCCAAATCACTCAACAATTAAGCTACTTAGATCAAGTCGCTCAATCGTTGAGCTACTTGGCCTAGTCGCTCACGGTTGAGCGACATGTGATTATTTCTATAAAATAAAAAATGTGGTATTATTTCTGTAATTCTGAATAAAAATTGATTATTTTTTTAAAAAAACTCCAACATACAATCACCAAGTACATTGTCAAGCTGATAAAATTGTAATAGCATTGAATGCATCGAGATTTGAGTTTAATAAAGGTTGATGATGTAACTTACCCTGTGTCTACTGAATGATAGACATGATAAATGTTTTGGGTCCTCCAAATTTAACGTAAGGTAGTTCCAGGTCACCCAAATCACCATGAACTTAGCAAGGTTCCGACCAGTGTTCTAAAAAGCGGTCGATAGGTCCGTATTAGGCCGAATAATGGGATTAGGTCTCATTCCCGAGTCGAATATTGCAAAATGATTAATTTAATAGGATTACAAGGTTAAACGGGCTGATTATGCGGCTAAGCGGGCCGATTACCATATATTAGGCTGAATATTGCTGGAATGAAACATTGCTCTATTCCAATGGGCCAAAGGCCAAATATACAAGTTACATATGTAGGTAACTATGAAAAGAGCACCCTATACAAAGAGACATATAACATCTCATAATAACATCTAACACCCCCCTCAAACTCATGGTGGATCAACAACACTGAGTTTAGAGAGGTAGAAGCTATGCCGAGCTCGAGTCTGTGCCTTAGTAAAGAAATCGGCTAACTGAAACTCCGAAAGCACATACTAAAGAGCAATAACTTAGTCCTGCACCTGCGATCTCATTTACGAAGCATCGATCTAGTCCAATGTTCTTGGTGAGCTTATGCTTCACTGGATCTTGAGCAATGTTGATCGCGCCAGTATTGTCTAGTAAGAGTGGAGTCGGTCAGAAACCCAAACGAAATCATCAAGTAGCCACCAAAGCAAAGTAATCTCAGCTGTCAACGCCGCCATAGCTCGAAACTCAGCCACAACACTCGAATGGGAAATGACAGTCTGCTTCTTGGTCTTCTAGGCAATCGGAGACGAGCTAAGGAAAACACAATAGGCAGAAAGAGATTGGCGGTCAGAAGGATTGCTAGCCCGAGCCGCATCGAGTTCGCTCAAGTTGCAAAGGGTTGGAGCGAAGAAAGAAAAGATGACAACTTATGGTCCCGCGAAGATATCGTAGAACACAAAGAAGGTGACTGTAGTGGAGCTGAGTGGGAGCACAAACGAACTGACTCATAATGTGAACAGGGTGAGAAATGTCATGTTGAGTGATCCTAAGGTAGACAAGGCCCCCGACAAGATGGCGGTAGCAAGTGGGATCCTCAAGAGGCTCCCCATCAGTGGACCGAAGGTGAATATTAAGCTCCATAGGAGTGTCCACCTGCGCTGATCAGTGAGACAAGTGTGAGCAAAGATATCCTTAATGTACTTCTCCTGGGAAATGTACTAGCCCTGCCGGACCCCAATTTTTTAGACTTGGGACCCACTGTGTATAGTTGTGTCATTCCCTGGATCAATAGCTGACACTCACACAGTTACATTGTTGGTTCAAACACATATCACGAAAATGTAAAGGTATTGCATAATATTAAACGAAGCGTAAATATACCTTACAACTTTTTGACTTGCAACAGGGCTGACTAGGTCAACTATCTTTCAGAGATCAGCAGCGGTTAATAGAAGTGCTGAATAACGCATGGAAATCCCTCATGATGTACCCACCAGCAGTCGATTGTGGGCTCGCGACCTAGTTCTTGGTCTACTTGATCTTCAGTCTTGAGTAGTACCTATAGCCAGCCCATTGCATGCCTACGACCAGGTAATGGTTGATGGTTGGGGCCATGTCGGCAGGGATCATCAGTTTAAGTCTATGGCCACACTTGGTTATGGAAGTAGATCCCAAGAAGGTCCTGTAGTGGTTCTAGAGAGATCCTGAAGTGGTTCTGAAGAGGTCGGGGTATTCTTGGACTATTCACATAACCATGCAAGCTCAAAACAGACCTACGGTCAGGTCCACAGTTATGAACATACTTGGTCAAGAAAGGAAATTTGGGAAGGTCTTGGAGAGGTCCGGAAGGTACTAGAGAGGTCCTGGAGTAATTTTGAAGAGGTCCTGGAGTGATCTTGAAGAGGTCAAGGGAGGTCCTGAGGAGGTTGAGGGAGGTCAAGGACGATCTAGATGAACTCAGGGGAGATCCTGGACGGTCCAGATGAACCAAGGGAGGTCCCGAACGGCTCAAATAGTTCAGATGAAGTCAGGGGAGGTCCTGAACGGTTCAGATGAAATCAGGGAGGTCCTGAACGGTTTAGATGAAATCAGGGAGGTCCTGAACGGTTCAGATAAAATCAGGGGAGGTCCTGAATGATCCAAATGATATCAAGGGAGGTCCTAAACAGTTCAGATAATATCAGGGAGATCCTGAACGGTTCAGATGAGTCCACGTGGGTGTTCCTGAAGACGTCGTGGGAGGTCCTAAGGAGGTCTTAGAGGAGGTATTGGAGAGGTCCAAGAGGAGATCATGGAGAGGTCTTAGAGGTGGTCCAAGAGGAGGTCTTGGGAGATCCTAAGGAGGTCTAGGAGATTTCGAGGAGGTCCCGAGAGCCGAGGAGGTCCTGAAGGGCCTGAGGAGGTCCTGTGACACCTAGAAGCAGTTGTAGACTAACTGAGGTGGTCGTAAGACAATTATTTGGTGGTAGTAAACCAACTGATCCTAAACCTTGTTCCTTATGAATAGTACCCTATATGAACAGTACTCACCCGCAATATAATATCTTTATATATGCCAGTCATGCGGCCAAGTGGTTTACAAAAGAGCCAAGAGAGCAAAAATCTTACAAAAGACAAAGTACCAAACGAAGGTAAGTGCAGAGGCGAATAACTCGTGGTGGATCCATTCACTCGCCCATAGGCAAGCGATCGAGTCCAACCTAAGCTTCATCACCTTGGCACCATCCGGTTCACCTCGTGAAGTCTCGGTAGGGTCTTGATCACTTGGGTCTGAAAAGATTATAATGGCAGAGCCCGAGTACACAACCGTACTCGCGAGCCAACACACAATGCAATTTTATAGATGCAGGTTTAGTCAAAGGGAGGTTGAGGTTCTTTTATTTGCACAAAGCCAACTTTGAATTAGATTTAGTAGAAAATCCTGAGACTTAGCATTTCTTTTACAAGCTGGTTTCAAAAATGAGTTTTCGTTTGTAAAGTACTAGTGGAGGTCCAACCTCCTATAACATTGAAGGATAAGAAATCTTGATCACATATTTTGGAAGTAGCAACTAATTAAGAAGGGCGTAACATATGTATGCCTCAAAAATATATAAAATATACTCATTGTAAGTGAGCAGTTGAGTGCACATGCAATGCAAAACATGGGAAGCACGGCTTTATTGTGGAAGAATTTGATTGTGCAAATATGCAATTAATTTGTATATATAAGATCGAGATGACAAGTGAGCCAAGATAGAGGATGGCCATTCCCACTGCAATCCCAGGCAAAAGGCATACGTGAGATACTAGTTCATTGAAGTGTCCTAGTGCAAGGTACATGCAAAACAAGCACACACGGGTGAAACATTAAGTGCAAATATAAAACAAAGTACTTGCATACTTGGTAACCAGTGGTGTGATACCATGATGTGGTGGGTAAGAGATGAGAAAACATAAGAGGCATGCATCTCTCGACAGCATGAACAAGAAACTAGCACCATAAAGTATAACAGTATAGTCGGGAAAGAAAGCCTAACCAAAGAAGTTACCCCAAAAAAACGCGAAGCAAAACCAAATTTATCCCCTTCAATGCATGAAATGAAGTTACCGATACATCTCGAGTGTGTTTTCTGTGAAAAACAATGGTACAAAGATTGGTTTCAGGCTTCATAGCATATCAGATGTGTAACAGCCTCGGATGTGGGACCGCTAGAATCCTTACAACTGTCCAGAATGTTCAGTTGTAAAGACGTAGTTTCATAAGCAAGCAAACGATAACAGCAAAAGGAAAACTTTTATTACAGCAGTTAAGTCTTAACAGCCACTTTGAAAGCGGTAGCGGGCATCTAAGCCCAAACGTATATATTACAAAGCAAAAGTGAGCTGAAACCACAGGCAAGCTTGGGCGTAAAAGAGACCCTAATACCAGTAGTCGTCACCGTCCCACGCTTCTTCCTGAAAGCTGGGGTCACCTGAATCTTCCCAATACTCCTCTGTTGATGTTTAGCAAGAATGAGTACAACTTCAGACTTCAAGAAATTGCATGGAAGTTCTATTTAACTACATGCTAGGATTATCAATGGAGGGTATAGTTTTACCAATACAGGTATATGTGGAATGCAATAGTTGAATTTAAAAGCTGTATAGTAATTTAAAACAATAAAACGATAATAAGTATAATCACAGGAGTTTATAACATCTGGAGTTACCAATTAACATCTGTAAAAAGCCTACTTATGCCTTGTATATTTGATTCACCCATGAACACGCCTTCATTAACCTAAGCACTGCGATTCGAATACCATTGATTTTTCACTCTGCGAGTTGCCCAACTTTACCCACAAGATATCTCATGCTCGATCTCATGCAATATACACGCAACACGTTAGCGTGCGGATCGAAGTGAGATAACAAAGCCTTTTCACTGCTCAACCCTTTTTAGTCTCTACACGGTAGGTCTAAATCCATACAGCTCGGGAGACCACCGGCCAATAGTGGAATCCGCGTTCCGAGGCTGACGGACCCATACCGTTGTGCAATTCAGCGGGTGCCCTAAACGGTCCACCCCTGACCCACCCCCATTCCGCGGCTGTCCCATCAAACAAGCAACAGTTGACATCCTGTAGATATTCAATCGGATGAGCAGTGTACTAAGCCAGGGAGGAATGACCACGCATGTGGTTGAGCGATTTTCTGTGTCTGTTACTTGGCACAAGGTTCTTGTCCTTACCTGTCATCCAGTGAGGCGATGGCCCAACACCAACTCGTGGCTGTCCACCTCCAGATCTCACTGATGACTCACTTTTAAACGAGTATATTGAATTGTCCAACTTCCTGGACAATCCTCAACTCACCACCAAAACCTATTGGCCTATAGCCAACCTTCCTTAACAGTATTTAGAAATGTTTTTTGTATGACATCGTGGAATAATTTCTATTATTTTATGTGGACTAGGTTTGTCAAAGTGAATATTGCTTACCAGATTGGGTAGCTTAATATGTGGAGTGAAGGGTTTTTAACTATTTAACATGGCATTCCAAAATATTATTTCTTAATTGAAATAATTGGCTGAAATATGCTAATGAAAGTAATAATATAAAATATACGGAATGTAGGTTCAATATGTTCAAGGCATGCAACTTGCCTTCCTGCCCGAAGTCCTCGAATTGTCCTGCTGCTTCTGTGTCTGTCCGTGATGTCTCGAGCTGGCTCGTCGGTATCGAGATCTAGCGTAAGACACAAAAAGAAATTAAATACTTGGCTCGACAAGGAATGAGCCTGACACGAATCAGAGTACAACAAAAATATAAAAAGGAAAAGAAAACAACTTAAAGAGGTAAAAGGTTTGTGAGAGTCGGTATGGTGAACGGGTCTAAGAATAGGCTTTATGGGTTCAAACGGTCGAATGGATATAAAATGTTATTTTAGGGTTTCGATGAATAGTGGTCATTTTTATCGCTCACATCGTTAAATAATGAACAGTAATTAACCACAATTTCGGGTTAGAACAGTAATTAATTTCTGTTTGAACAATGCATGGGTTAAAAATAAAAGAATGAACAAGAATCGATTTTCGGGTGAAGCAGTAATTAATATTACGTGCAAAGAAACGACGGTCGAAACTAAAAAGGAATGAATAAAGGTTGGGCCACGATCGGGTCAAGCCCGATCGGCCGATCCGGCCGAGGCCCATGTGCGGCGGCCTTAAGGCCGTGGCCTTTAGGGCAAGGGAGGGGGGCGCGGCGAAGGCGAGCGCAGCGCCTTCATTGCTTTCGCGCGCGGGGAAGGTGGCGACGCGGCCTTGCGGGTCGATGGAGCACCGGCGGCACCTCGCGACGGCGGCCAGCTGCGGAAAGGCGGCGCGGGGAGGGCTCCATCCAGGTAGGTGGTTTCTTCTCTTGGGTTTTTGCGCGGGGTGAGTTTGGAGGGGTGTTTCTCGGTTTTGGGGTGACGGCGGTGAGTGAGAAGGCGGTGCCGGTGGGGGATCCGGCGGATCTGAGCCGGAGGGTGGGGAAGGGTTCGGGTGTGCTTGAATGGGGTTGATTCGGAGAGGGAAGGGTGGGGTTGGCTACGGTGGGACCGAGGCGCGGCCTCTTCGGTTTTGGCCGGCCGAGGAGATGGGTGGTGGTGCGGTCGTTTTGGTGAGGAAAAGGCTTGAGGTGGCTTTTGTAGTCGGATGAAGGCGGTGGAATTGCGGCACGCAGACCGACGCGCGGTCGAGAGCATTCGGGAGGGCTTGGCGCACATGGGGTGACGCGACAGCGCGCCCGCGGCGCGGCTTGGGGCACATGCGCATTGAATGCAACGTCGGGAGGTGGCGCGGCCGGGTGGCGACGCGGACCGTGCGTCAGATGGCGCGGCGCAGAGGCGGTTGTGGCGACGGCTCGCGCGCGCGCGTAGGGGTTGAGCAGGAGGAGGCGGTTCGGCGAGGTGTCCCGTGTGGGAGACGGCATGAGTGAAAGGGGAAAGCGGGGATTGAGGTTTTTGCCGAATTTTGCTCAAATTTGAAAGAAAACGAAAAACCAAAACCTCAAACTCAAACTGATTTCGGAACTTTGAATTTTGCAGATGTTTCAACCTACCCCCCTTAAAGGAATCTCGACCTCGAGATTCACACAAGACCGGGGAACAGGTTGGGAAAATCTCGCTGCATCTTTGATTCCTTTTCCCATGTTGCTTCTTCCTCTGTATGATTTTTCCAGAGAATCTTGCAAAATTTGATATTCTTGCCTCTCAACTGTCTCTCTGTGGTATCAAGTATCATCAAGGGTTCTTCTTCATAGGTCAAATCATTCTGTAGTTCTATCTCTTCAAGTGGTACCGCTGACGTTGCCTCAAGCATTTTCGAGTTGAGAAACATGGAACACATCATGTATACCAGCTTGATTTGGTGTCATGTAACTTGTATGCCACTTCTCCTATTCTCTCCACAATTTTGTAGGGACCAATATATCTTGGAGCTAATTTTCCCTTTACTTGGAATCTTCGCACTGTTTTGAATGGTGTAACTTTTAGGTATACCAGATCTCCTATTTCAAAACTCAAATCTTTTCTGCATTTGTCTGCATATTCTTTCTGACGGCTTTGAGCAATCTTCATCTTGTCTCTTATTATTCTGACTTGATCTTCTGAGTCCTGTGCTATCTGAGGACCTAGTAACTGTCTCTCCCTTGTATCTGTCCATTTTAAAGGTGTTCTGCACTGCCTGCCATACAGAGCTTCAAAAGGTGTCATCTTGATACTGGTCTGATAACTGTTATTGTAGGAGAATTCTGCAAAAGGTAGACATTTATCCCAAGTTGCTCCATAAGCTAGAGCACATGCTCTCAACATATCCTCTAATATTTGGTTTACTCTTTTCTCTGTCCTCCTCCATCGTGGGTGATAGGTCGTCTTTGAATGCCAAATCTGTTCCCATGGCTTCATGTAATTTCTTCCAGAATTTAGATGTAAACTGAGCCCCTCTATCCGACACTATTCTCTTTGGAATCCCATGTAATGATATTATCTTCGTCATGTATAATTCTGCCAATTTATTCTTTCCATATGTCCATTGGATTGGGATAAATGCGCTACTTTTGTTAGTCTATCCACTATTACCCATATAGCGTCGAATCCTTTTTGTGTCTTTGGCAATCCTGTGATGAAATCCATACCAATTTCTTCCCATTTCCAATCTGGCACTGGTAGTGGTTGTAACAATCCTGCAGGCTTTTGATGATCTATTTTAATCTTCTAACAAATGTCGCACTGGGCGATATACTCAGCTATTTCTCTTTTCATCTTTTTCCACCAAAATCTTTTCTTCAAATCTTGGTACATTTTTGTTCCCCCTGGATGTATTGAGAATTGTGATGAGTGAGCTTCTTGTAGGATCAACTGTTTCAGTTCCTCTTTGTTTGGTACACACAGACGGTCTTTAAACCGTATTACTCCTTGATCATCCTTCTTGAATTCGCTATTTTCTATCTTGATTGTCATAAAAGTCATCAATTTCCTGGTCTTCTGTTGTGCTTGTTTGACTTGATCATCTAAGCTTGATTGTATCTCAAAGTCGATATTGATCAACGCCGACTATTTCCAAGTTTAGTCGCTGCATTTCGTGATTAATCGTGGATCGACATTCCTGTAAAGCATTCAAGCTGTGATGTGCTTTTCTGCTAAGTGCATCTGCCACAACATTTGCTTTTCCTGGGTGGTACTGAATATCAAGATCGTAATCTTTAATCAACTCTAGCCATCTTCTCTGTCTGAGATTCAAGTCTGGCTGAGTGAATATGTATTTCAGACTCTTGTGGTCTGAGAATACTTCACAATGATTTCTAGCAAATAATGCCTCCAAATTTTCAAAGAATGAACCATCTTGCTAACTCCAAATCATGTGTGGGATAATTTTCTTCATGAGTTCTCAACTGTCTTGAAGCATATGCCACGACTTTCCCATCTTGCATCAATACACAACCCAATCCTTGTTTTGAATCATTACAATAAATCAAAATCCTTTGCAGGATTTGGAAGTATGAGTTCGGGTAGTGGTCAACTGTCTTTCAACTCTCAAAGTTTTCTCACAATTGTCCGTCCATTTAAAAGGGATATCCTTTCGAGAAGTCGAGGTGAGTGGGCGAGCAATCTTTGAGAAATTTTCTATGAATCTGTGGTAATATCCCGCGCACCTAAGAAACTTCTTATCTCCGTCATCTTTGTCTTTGGTTGCCTCCATTCTTGTACCGCTCGACTTTTCTGGTCAACTTTACTCCTTCTTCGTGATAATGTGCCCTAAAATGACACTTCTTCATCCAAAATTCACACTTTGAGAATTTTGCATATAATGATGCTCTCTCAGTTTGGTTAGGGCTAGATGGAGGTGTTGTTTATGCTCTTCTTCACTTTTTGAATATATCAGTATATCATCCACAAATACTACTACGAACTGATCCAGATATTCCATATAAACTTGGTTCATCAGGTTCATGAAATATGCTGGAGCATTGGTAAACCCGAAAGGTACTTGTGAGGACCCGGAATATTTAACTAGTAACACTTAACCTCCAATTGGTTCTAGCATTACTAATTAAACATTCTAAGCCTCGATGGGCATATGTTTCCCAGAATTGCAACATATGCACATCATCACAAAATTACACATCATTTCCATACAACATACATCACTAAGTTTAACAACGACATACATAAAGTAAAGTTATTACAAAAGAGCCGACCGCCAAATAGAACAATATACAAGAATGACAATGAAGCAAAAGCGCCATAAGATGGCTAGAACAAAAGTCGACAGGTTAGCCACACACCCACAAGGCAACCGACCGGCCGCTAAGCTAGTCGCCCGCAAGCTACCACAACACACTCACAAAAGTGAGGCCCTTCAGCTCACCTTCTTCCTCTGCAATGTGAACAATTAAGCATAGCATCCGAGTACAAAGATTGTCTTTGTACCGCAAGACGACGTGTGGAATAGCAGACCTATTCATAAACTACATGCAAGCTTATTTAGGTGGAGGTTGTATGTCTCATTTGCATGAAGCCAACTTTATTTGCAATAATGTAATATATTTCAAAAGCAAGTTGCAAATCTGCTTTGTTATCAAAGTAATGAAGTAAAGATACATACAAGTAACCACACGGAAGTGACTATCCCAATAGCCACCACAACATAGCACTAATCCCGATTCGCACCACCCATCAAGTTTTAATTTAAAAGGTTGTAGTCTAACTCTTGAAAGACCTGCCAAGCGTGTCCATAACCTAGGGCAGGCTATTCGAATAGTTTTAACCTCGCGCAGGTGTACCAATGTACCCACACTTGCATCGCCTTTAAGCCACAAAGCACACTTCCAAGGTATGTCGGCACCGCTAAGTCCTACGAGACATTTCCAATCTTGTGTATTAACTACGAGCCGCCGTATGGGTAGAAACACCATACGCTTACATTGCAAGTTTAAAGACAACAAGTCCCATCACGGGTGAAGTCTTTCGGACACTACAATGCTCCCAACACCATCCCTCCCGCGACTTCTGCGACTCGGAGCCAATACACGCCAAAGTACTAAGTCAAGAGAGGTCCCATACCTCTAATGTGGTTAGCACGCTAAAATGCTTGGTTTAGTGTAACAAGATGTTCGGTCCTTGTTGACCGGGCACCATTCCAACACACCCAAGAATCACACCATCATACCATTGTGCCCAAGTCTAAATCTTTTTGTTTTCAGTTTTAGTTTTCATAAGTAGACATAGCACAAGGTGGAAATCATAATCATAATAAGTTTGATGTGATCAAGGTTACCGACAAGTCGATAACCGCCCATTTCTACCGAAACTAAGCATGGCTAAGCAATTGATTCGCAACTACTAAGTGACAAGAGCCCATCCATGAACTCTAAATCACAGCAAGTAACCTAGGCTCATGGTAGTAGAGGATAATCATTTGCTAAGGAAATGCATCTACTAGGCCAACTATTAAAACAAAGTAGCAATGCATACATAGAATTTGTAATCAACATAAATACTTAAAATCTGGGATTAACATGATCAAATCGCTTGCCTTCTTGCCATTTGCTCAATCTCATTGTGGAGGGTCGCTCTCGGGATTACCGCAAATGTCGAATCCTAAGCGCAAAGGCAAAAGAACCAAGAACAACCAATAAGACTAGCAACACTTAACAAAAGAGCAAGCAAAAATTATCCAAATGCGACTAAACTTATGCACAAGGTGAAATACGAATATACCAAGACATAGAAACTGGAAAACCTAATTTGGATTTGTGGTGCAAAGATATTACCTAAGAACTCATTTTCTAGCCATAATTAGCAATCGTAGCAAAAATATTTTCTAGAAAGATTTGAAGCTGAAATTTTATGGTAGCTACCTACTGGTATAGAGGTAACCCATATAAAATTTCAGGTCATTTGAGTTAAAATGATTTAGTTATGATTTTCCTAAGATGCAAAACTAGCATAATGCACTTTCCGAGAAATATAAACATGTGCAAAACCTATTTCACATTATAGTATGATAATGAGGGATTTCCTAACATCAAATTTCTATTTTTAGGATTTCTGAGGAATTATCGGTGTCTATTACAAAGATTAAATGAATTTTTAATTGCTACTAATAAGGTTAAATCTATTAACATATTTTTAGTGCTGATATAGACCTTTCCACCATTTTTAGATTAAAGTTTAGTTAATAACAAATTTATCAAAGTTAAAATCATTCAATTAGTATATGAGTAAAAGATATGCATTTTCCAAGTTTTAATACAATTCGGAATATATAAAAATAAAGAAAACAAGCTATTAAAGATTACAGAATTTTCTACTACTGAAGCATAGCTAAAAGCATTTTTATATTAAACTTTAGTGAATTACAAATTTATTACGCTTGGTTTCATGTAAAAGGATTTATCTTGAATTAGTTATGAATTTCTAAAGTTTTGATACAATTTCGGTTGATAAATAAATACTTACAGAAATAAAAACCAACCCAACCG